>WNWK01009108.1:0-79293 GCA_009830355.1 Cherax destructor | reverse complement strand
ACGAGTATGCACCAGTGACGCCCAAAAAAGGCCACTTGCCTTTTTCAAATGCTTCAAAACCAGGCTCTGCTTCAAAAAAAACGAGGAACAAACTGTACTCCCTTTTCAAAAAGTCATCTACAGTCTGATGGAATTTTCTCCTCTTCTCTATCAAACCTCCTTAGCAAATGCACGCGTTCTTTAGTTTGTTCAAGAGTGAGTCTGGCTTTTCGCGCCAGTAACCAGACCACCTGTTGATAACCCCACACCTGTGACTTGCTGGTTTTGCTCGGGAGTTTTGTCTTCCCATTTTGTAGAAACCTAAATTTACCTACGATTAACAGCCCCCAGGGGGAGAAACACTGACTGATATGCCATAGTTTCAGTTTGTTTTTTACCCTTATAATATCACGCAGCTGAGCAGCAGTAAGGGTACGCTGGTTTTCAACACCAATAGAACGAGCGAACGCCAACAACGCTGTAGAGATATTTGGGAATTTTAGCAGAGTTAACCAGATACAACCCGCCTGACTCGAATAGGTGGCTTTAACCCCAATTTTAACACGCTGTGCTCATGCACGGTACAAATTTGGGTATACTAACGATAGCAGAGCTACACGCAAAGCAAAGCCAATATGCACACACACAAAAAAGGTGATACACAATAACAAACCAAATTGGAATACTCAAATAGAGGCTGACCATAGAAGCGAATGCAAAAATGAGACAAAAAAATTGGAAGGGGGAAAAAGGGGCAGCAATGCCAGATAAATATCAGATAAAACTAGCCCCTGGCAATTTAACTCAGGCTAAACCCCTGCCTGTCCCAAACGCCCAGGACATAAAATTTCAACCCTTTAAGGCCCGTTAACCTGAGGTAAAGGAAGCTTGGAGCAAAGAAACACAGTAGAAGATGTATTGAAATTGTATTTCTTCAAAAAACAGCTAGAAATTCCAAAATTTTTTTTTCCCTTTACCAAGTAATTGTATTATATAAGACTTTTTTTCTTTTTCCCTTTACCAAGTAATTGTGATTATATAAGACTTTTTTTCTTTTCCTTCACCAAGTATAACAAAGTGTTATTTTCACATATGTACACTATATACAAAGGGATAGTGTTTGTGCACACAGTTGCAGGGCCAAGCAGCAGCCAAAAGACAGACAACTTTCCACAACCAGCCATGCAGGAATTCCAAGACAAAACCGCGAGTGGTAACCACGCACCTTTCAGAAACCGCATTTAAGGTGAACCGAGTCGGGATGATGGGGCCCCCATCACCAAACCCTTAACGATGGTTCGTGGTTGGGGGGGAGCCATTTGGGGGTGTTTAACATGTCCAAAAAGGTTACATACTTTGCATGGCAATCACCACCACCATCACCACCACCGAAGTATCACCACCACCATCCCCACCACCAGAAGTATCACCACAACCACCAGAAGAGCAGCAGTATCCCACCACCAAAGTATCACCACCAAGAAGTGCGCAGATCACCACCACCAAAAGTATCACCACCACCAGATCGATATCCCACCAAAAAGTGCAGCGTATCACCACCACCTGGCAGCATCACCCCCAAAGAAGTAGCAGCATTCACCACCACCAAAAATAGCAGCAGTATCACCACCACCAGAGTATCACCACCACCAAAAGTGCAGCGGACCCCAACCCCAGAGTATCACCACCACCAGGTATCACCCACCAAAAGTGCAGTAGTATCACCACCACCAGAAGTAGCAGCAGTATCACCACCACCAGGTATCACCACCACCAGAAGTAGCAGCAGTATCACCACCACCAGAAGTAGCAGCAGTATCACCACCACCAGAAGTAGCAGCAGTATCACCACCACCAGAAGTAGCAGCAGTATCACCACCACCAAAAGTAGCGCAGTATCACCACCACCAAAAGTATCACCACCACAGAGTAGCAGCAGTATCACCACCACCAGAGTATCACCACCACCAGAAGTAGCAGCAGTATCACCACCACCAAGTATCACCACCACCAGAAGTAGCGCAGTATCACCACCACCAGAAGTATCACCAACCAGAGTAGCAGTAGTATCACCACCACCAGAGTAGCAGCAGTATCACCACCACCAGAAGTATCACCACCACCAGAGTAGCAGCGTATCACCACCACCACCAGAAGTAGCGCAGTATCACCACCACCTGAAGTAGCAGCGGTATCACCACCACCAGAAGTAGCAGCAGTATCACCACCACCAGAGTAGCAGCGATATCACCACCACCAGAGTATCACCACCACCAGAGTATCACCACCACCAGAGTAGCAGCAGTATCACCACCACCAGAATTATCACCACCACCAGAAGTATCACCACCACCAGAAGTAGCAGCAGTATCACCACCACCAGAAGTATCACCACCACCAGAAGTATCACCACCACCAGAAGTAGCAGTAGTATCACCACCACCAGAAGTAGCAGCAGTATCACCACCACCACCAGAAGTATCACCACCGCCAGAAGTATCACCACCACCAGAAGTAGCAGCAGTATCACCACCACCAGAAGTAGCAGCAGTATCACCACCACTAGAAGTAGCAGCAGTATCACCACCACCAGAAGTAGCAGCAGTATCACCACCACCAGAAGTAGCAGCAGTATCACCACCACCAGAAGTAGCAGCAGTATCACCACCACCAGAAGTAGCAGCAGTATCACCACCACCAGAAGTAGCAGCAGTATCACTACCACCAGAAGTATCACCACCACCAGAAGTAGCAGCAGTATCACCACCACCAGAAGTATCACCACCACCAGAAGTAGCAGCAGTATCACCACCACAAGAAGTATCACCACCACCAGAGTAGCAGCAGTATCACCACCACCAGAGTAGCAGTAGTATCACCACCACCAGAAGTAGCAGCAGTATCACCCCCACCAGAAGTAGCAGCAGTATCACCACCACCAGAAGTAGCAGCAGTATCACCACCACCAGAAGTAGTAGCAGTATCACCACCACCAGAAGTAGCACCAGCAGCAGTATCACCACCAGATGTAGCACCAGCAGCAGTATCACCACCAGATGTAGCACCATCACTGTTGCAGCACCACCAGCAGTGCTCTACGCGGCAGCAAAACTACCAGCAGTAGTCGCAGTACCAGAAGTAGCAGCAGTAGTCGCAGTACCAGAAGTAGCAGCAGTAGTCGCAGTACCAGAAGTAGCAGCAGTAGTCGCAGTACCAGAAGTAGCAGCAGTAGCAGCAGTACCAGAAGTAGCAGCAGTAGTTGCAGTACCAGAAGTAGCAGCAGTAGTCGCGGTACCAGAAGTAGCAGCAGTAGTTGCGTACCGAAGTAGCAGCAGTAGCGCAGTAGTTGCAGTACCAGAAGTAGCAGCAGTAGTCGCGGTACCAGAGTAGCGCAGTACCAGAAGTAGCAGCAGTACCAGAAGTAGCAGCAGTAGTTGCGGTACCAGAAGTAGCAGCGTAGTCGCAGTACCAGAAGTAGCAGCAGTACCAAGTAGCAGCAGTAGTCGCAGTACCAGAAGTAGCAGCAGTAGTCGCAGTACCAGAAGTAGCAGCAGTACCAGAAGTAGCAGCAGTAGTTGCAGTACCAGAAGTAGCAGCAGTAGTCGCAGTACCAGAAGTAGCAGCAGTAGTCGCAGTACCAGAAGTAGCAGAAGTAGCAGCAGTACCAGAAGTAGCAGCAGTAGTTGCAGCACCAGAAGTAGCAGCAGTACCAGAAGTAGCAGCAGTAGCAGCAGTAGTTGCAGTACCAGAAGTAGCAGAAGTAGCAGCAGTACCAGAAGTAGCAGCAGTAGTTGCAGTACCAGAAGTAGCAGCAGTACCAGAAGTAGCAGCAGTACCAGAAGTAGCAGCAATAGTTGCAGTACCAGAAGTAGCAGCAGTACCAGAAGTAGCAGCAGTAGTTTCAGTAGCAGCAGTACCAGAAGTAGCAGCAGTAGTTGCAGTACCAGAAGTAGCAGCAGTAGCAGCAGTACCAGAAGTAGCAGCAGTAGGCAGCAGGTACCAGAAGTAGCAGCAGTAGTTGCAGTACCAGAAGTAGCAGCAGTAGCAGCAGTAGTTGCAGTAGTTGCAGTACCAGAAGTAGCAGCAGTACCAGAAGTAGCAGCAGTAGTTGCAGTACCAGAAGTAGCAGCAGTAGCAGCAGTAGGTAGGGTGGAGAATATAGCTGAGGTGGTGTGAAGCTGCTACTTACCTCCCACTTTAAACCTGACCACACCGTAAGGCAGCAGTAGGAGGTGGTAGTGTGTTGTAGGTGGTGTGGAGCCACGGCTCTCCTGCAGCAGTAGGAGGTGGTAGTGTGTTGTAGGTGGTGTGGAGCCACGGCTCTCCTGCAGCAGTAGGAGGTGGTAGTGTGTTGTAGGTGGTGTGGAGCCACGGCCTCCTGCACCAGTAGGAGGTGGTAGTGTGTTGTAGGTGGTGTGGAGCCACGGCTCTCCTGCAGCAGTAGGAGGTGGTAGTGTGTTGTAGGTGGTGTGGAGCCACGGCTCTCCTGCACCAGTAGGAGGTGGTAGTGTGTTGTAGGTGGTGTGGAGCCACGGCTCTCCTGCAGCAGTAGGAGGTGGTAGTGTGTTGTAGGTGGTGTGGAGCCAGGGCTCTCCTGCAGCAGTAGGAGGTGGTAGTGTGTTGTAGGTGGTGTGGAGCCACGGCTCTCCTGCACCAGTAGGAGGTGGTAGTGTGTTGTAGGTGGTGTGGAGCCAGGGCTCTCCTGCACCAGTAGGAGGTGGTAGTGTGTTGTAGGTGGTGGGAGCCAGGGCTCTCCTGCACCAGTAGGAGGTGGTAGTATGTTGTAGGTGGTGTGGAGCCACGGCTCTCCTGCACCCACTTTAAACCTGACACACACACTCTCGTCAAGCAGCAGAAACTGCAGTAGCAGCAGAAACAGTAGTAGCAGTAGCAGCAGAAACAGTAGCAGTAGCAGCAGCAGAGGATGAATAAGACATGTACAAAGCTTTTTCAGTGCAGTACAGATATGAACTCGTAGATAATCTCTGTGCTGAATAAAAAAGTTTTTGCATTGTGAAGACTTCTTATGATAAATGTACCCAGACGTTGCGCACGTATTATTATTGTCAATATTATACACCAATAATATAGTGGGGTGGAGGGCTTAGTAAAGGAGGTGTGAGGCCGCTGCTCTCATACACCCACTTTAACCTAGCACATATAAACACGTGTGTGTGTGTGTGTGTGTGTGTGCGTGCGTGTGTGTGTTAGTTAGTTACCATTTTGTCCTAGGCACATGTCGATTTGACACTAGGCCTGTTGTATGTATGTGTGTGTGTGTGTGTGTAAGGAAACACTTCGAAATGTTTCCGCCCCGTCGGGAATAGAACCCGGGCCCTCCGTGCGTTGTGTGCGTGCGTGTGTGTGTGTGCGTGTGTGTGTGTGTGTGTGAGTGTGTGTGTGTGTGCGTGTGTGTGTGCGTGCTCACGTATATGTGCTTTCAGGCAGTGGCCGACCTGCATTTTTGGGGCCCTGAAGCTTGAACCGTTATGGATTAAAGTTGATTCTGGGGCCCCTCCGGGATTAGGGGCCCTGAAGCTTAAGCTTCATTAGTTTCATAGTAGATCCGTCCCTGGTTTCTGGGGTCGAGTCACAGCTCCTGGTACTCACCTATTTGTACTCACCTATTTGTGGTTGCATGGATCGATTCATAGCTCCTGGCCCCGCCTCTTCACTGATTGCTACTAGGTCATCTCTCTCCCTGCTCCATGAGCTTTATCAAACCTCGTCTTAAAACTATGTATGGTTCCTGCCTCCACTACGTCACTTTCTAGGCTATTCCACTTCCTGACAACTCTATGATTGAAGAAATACTTCCTAACATCCCTTTTACTCATAGGAGTCTTCAACTTCCAATTGTGACCCCTTGTTTCTGTGTCCCCTCTCTGGAACATTTTATCTCTGTCCACCTTATCTATTCCTCGCAGTATTTTATATGTCGTTATCATGTCTCCCCTAACCCTCCTGTCCTCTAGTGTCGTCAGGCCGATTTCCCTTAACCTTTCTTCGTAGGACAATCCCCATAGCTCTGGGACTAGTCTTGTTGCAAACCTCTGCACTTTCTCTAATTTCCTGACGTGCTTGACCAGGTGTGGGTTCCAAACTGGTGCTGCATACTCCAGTATGGGCCTGACGTATATGGTGTACAGAGTCTTGAACGATTCCTTAGTGAGGTATTGGAACGCTATTCTTAGGTTTGCCAGCCGCCCGTATGCTGCAGCAGTTATCTGATTGATGTGTGCCTCAGGAGATGTGCTCGGTATTATACTCACCCCAAGATCTTTTTCCTTGAGTGAGGTTTGAAGTCTTTGGCCACCTAGACTATACTCTGTCTGCGGTCTTCTTTGCCCTTCCCCGATCTTCATGACTTTACATTTGGCAGGGTTAAATTCAAGGAGCCAGTTACTGGAACAGGCTTGTAACCTGTCCAGGTCTCTCTGTAGTCCAGCCTGATCCTCGACTGATTTAATTCTTCTCATTAACTTCACATCATCTGCAAACAGGGACACTTCTGAGTCTATCCCTTCCGTTATGTCATTCACATATACCAAAAACAGTACAGGTCCTAAGACTGACCCTTGTGGAACCCCACTCGTCACAGGTGCCCACTCTGACACCTCGTCACGTACCATGACTCGTTGTTGCCTCCCTGTCAGATATTCTCTGATCCATTGCAGTGCCTTTCCTGTTACGTGTGCCTGATCCTCTAGCTTTTGCATTAAGCTCTTGTGAGGAAACTGTGTCGAACGCCTTCTTGCAGTCCAAGAAAATGCAGTCTATCCACCAATCTCTCGTGTCTTACTTCTGTTACCTTGTCATAAAACTCCAGTAGGTTTGTGACACAGGATTTTCCTTCCCTGAAACCGTGCTGGTTGTCGTTTATAAGCTTGTGTCTTTCTAGGTGCTCCACCACTCTCCTGATGATCTTCTCCATGACTTTGCATACTATACACGTCAGTGACACAGGTCTGTAGTTTAATGTCTCGTGTCTGTCTCCTTAAAAATTGGGACTACATTTGCCATCTTCCACGCCTCAAGTAGTTGCCCAGTTTCAATGGATGTGTTGAAGATTTTTGTTAGTGGCCCACACAACATCTCTGCTCCCTCTCTAAGGACCCACGGAGAAATGTTGTCCAGTCCCACCGCTTTTGAGGTATCGAGTTCACATAGCAGCTTCTTCACCTCCTCCTCGGTTGTGTGTATTTCATCCAGCACTTGTTGGTATACCTCCCTATTCTGAATTCCTGGAGTCCTTCCTGTCTCCTCTGTAAATACTTCTTTAAATCTCATGTTGAGCTCCTCACATACCTCTTGGTCGTTTCTTGTGAACTCCCCACCTTCCTTCCTCAGCCTGATTACATGGTCCTTGACTGTTGTTTTCCTCCTGATGTGGCTGTACAACAGCTTCGGGTCAGAGTTAACTTTTGATGCTATATCATTTTCATATTGTCGCTGAGCCTCCCTTCTTACCTGTGCATATTCGTTTCTGGCTCTTCGGCTAATCTCTTTATTTTCCTGGGTCCTTTGTCTTCTGTACTTTTTCCATTCTCTATTACACTTAGTTTTTGCCTCCCTACACCTCTGGGTGAACCAAGGACTCGTTCTGGTCTTCCCATTACTTCTGTTTCCCTTGGGGACAAACCTCTCCTCTGCCTCTTTGCATTTGGTTGTCACATATTCCATCATTTCTTTTACTGGTTTTCCTGCCAATTCTCTCTCCCACTGAACGTCTTGTAGGAAGTTCCTCATGCCTGTGTTGTCCCCCCTTTTGTAGTTTCGTTTCTCCCTTCCTATTCCTGCTCCCCTCTCCACTTGTAGCTCAACTATATAATCAAAACACAGAATCACATGATCACTAGCTCCAAGGGGCCTTTCATACGTGATATCCTCGATGTCTGAACTACTCAAGGAGAATACTAGGTCCAGTCTTGCTGGATCATCCCCACCTCTCTCTCTGGTAGTGTCTCTAACATGTTGATGCATGAGGTTTTCCAGTACCACATCCATCATCTTGGTTCTCCATGATTCAGGACCCCCGTGGGGCTCCAGGTTTTCCCAATCAATCTCCTTGTGATTGAAATCACCCATAACTAGTAACTTTGCTCTCCCCATGTGGGCTCTTCTGGCCACCTCGGCTAGTGTGTCTACCATTGCTCTGTTGCTCTCGTCGTATTCTTCTCTTGGCCTCCTGCAGTTCTGTGGTGTGTGTGTGTGTGTGTGTGTGTACTCACCTATTTGTGGTTGCAGGGGTCGAGACATAGCTCCTAGCCTTCCTCTTCACTGATCGCTACTAGGTCCCCTCTCTCCCTGCTCCATGAGCTTTATCATACCTCGTTTTAAAACTATGTATGGTTCCTGCCTCCACTACATCACTTGTGTGTCTTGGAGGTACGTAGGGTGGAGGTGAGGCCACTACTCTCCTCCACCCACTTTAAACCTGAGAGATATATACACACGTCAAGTAGCAGCAGCACCAGACTCCTGCTGACACTTGATCACCTGGGAAATGGATCCTCACCACGCTCCTTGGCTCTCAAGTGCCAGTTTAAGCAAGTGTGCTTGAATTAATGTGTCAGGAACACCGATCACTGCAAAGTGAGGAAACACTTGCAAGAAAATACCAGAGTTGAGAGATACTTGTATATTTCGGTGTGTCAGAGGCCCTCTTCAGTACACTTGAGACACTACGATAATGAAGCTTCTCAGATACGGCTCTTAGGACTTTGTAAATATTAACTAATGTGTGTGTAACAATTCGCAAACGGGCGAAATTATTTACAAACATTATCTCTCAGTCCACTTGTGGTTTAGCGCTTCTTTTGATTATAATAATAATATCTCTCAGTCCACACCAGGATTCGAACCTACACACACTGCCTCAGTGCGTAGCACTTACGCCACTCGGTCATCTGGCCCAGTGGCGTAAGTACTACGTACTTTGATGCAGTGTGTGTAGGTTCGAATCCTGCTGTGAACTGACTAATATGGGGATTCGAACTACTTTAACCCTCCTTAAAAAAAATGGTAAAATAACCGATTACGATTTGACTTGTTGACTGCAGTTGGAACGTGAGGTAGACGAGGCCATTGTGTTGGTGTGAGTTCTCTGTAAATTGTTGCAGTTGGTGGCCTCTGCTAACCTTGCCAGTGTACAGTAGGTGGCTCCTTTGAGGGTTATTGAAGCGGTTCAAGACTCTTAGACCTGCCACCAGGAAATGTCTTAAATGTTGCTGGGACAACTGTAGAAGTCTTAAAGTTGAGACTAGAGTACTTTACACAGTCCGCACATGTGGGGTTTAATTAAGTTTACTCGGGTATACACAAATATATACATTATCATACATGTGTGTAGACAACCATCCAGGATAACCCAACAAAAGTCAAAGTTACTTATTTCCAGGTTGGTCAGTGAAGAGGACAAGTGTTTCCTGACGCGGGTCATAGTCATGTGATAATAACAAATAGGTTAGATAAATACATGAGTGGGTGTGAGTCGGACCTGACTAGCTTGTGCGACTAGGTCTTGTTAAGTAAAAGGACACAAGTGCAACTAATGTGACATTTTATTGTGGCAACGTTTCGCTCTCCAGGATCTTTTTCAAGCCGTTACAAGCAATACATGGACACAGGGTATATATATACTCTCAAAGTGAGGTGTAATACTAGTGGTGGTAATAATACTAGGTCTTATGCCGTGCGCCTTCCTTGAGTGGAAGTGACCTGACTAGGTGGGTCATTGGTCTAAGGCGGGCAGTGACATGAAATTGCCTCGCGTGGGTCAGTGGGTGTTACTTCTTTCTTATGTTCTTATAACCCCCAGCTGGAGTTTTTGGTCAACTGACCGAGGCCTTCCACTGGCTTACCTTCCGAAACGTCGTTATAAGTTTCTGCTATGTTGGAGTTATTTGTCTATTGTTCCAGTCACGGTATTGTGGCTTTTTATTTTTTGTTAGTCTACTACCAGATGAACTAGGCTGTGACGGCTATATGAGCCAGGGGAAACTTGAACACCAACAGCCTGGTTGAACATTTAGTCAACAAGGAAGGCTGGTCCCAGACTGGTCTGGGAGGATGCAAAAACCTGAAGGTGGTCACAGGTTACAGCCGCCACGGCTAGGTCTCTGGCCCTGGGTACTCACATTAGTTAAGTGTATAGGCACACATAGTGTAAATAACCCACCAGAATAACTCATGGTTAAGGATGCTGGCGACTGTGTATCAGGGAATGTCTGGCATTCCTTGTGTCCCAGTCAGGTCTCTGATTACTAAAGTTCACCTAACTGATCATCCCTTCATGTTGCCTATTTTTAGCTTCTCTGCGCATTCATTTATGCTTTTGTCTGTTGTTCAGGGAGTCTGTTATGTATCTGATTTAATTCCTTATTTCTCGTGGATATCAAGTCTAGTGTATTTTCAAGGAGGTTCTTTATCACAAAATCCTAAGTTTTCTGGTATGTCTGTTTGGCTAAGTCTGGAAACTCATCAGTGGTATACCAAACGTTCTTTGAGTACTCTGCTGCTGCTGCATCACATAGAGGGTTATAATCTCCAAGGAAGATCCAGGGCGAGGCAGCTAACTTCCCTTCCTTATCTGTTCTGTGACTTCCTCAGCAGTAGCTGACGGTGCTTCCCACATTCTTCTTCTCCACTTTAATACTTCTGCTGTATCCTTAATGATGTGATTTCAACACTTTACTGCAACAAAGTCAGTTCTTACATAGTTATATAAATTCTCATATTTGGATCCTTCCCTAGGCGCTATATAACTCGTAGAGGTTTAGCCCTTCCTTGATTAAAATCAAATGACACGTGTACAGTTCTTCATAGCCAGTATTATACAGCACAGTAATATAGAAATTCTTTGCGCACCGCCAACCCATCACCTTGTTTATGCTTACAGTGTAAACTTTAAGTTTAATTTAGTAGAGGACAAAACAAGTAACAAAAAACATCCAGGGAGGAGCTATATCCTCCTGTCATCAAGAGGAAACGGAAGCCTGTTAAACGTGATGCACTCTGGCAGGATTCCTAGTCTGTATCATGACCATGTAATTTAAATCTTAAGAAACTTCTGCTTACATTACATTGACTTGATTGTTTTGTTCTTTCCACAGTTTAGAAATTTTGTTACAAGAATGTTGTGGTGATCCCAAGTACCATTAACACACAACAGATACCAGTAGTACTCCCATGCATGATCCCAAGTACCATTAACACACAACAGATACCAGTAGTACTCCCATGCATGATCCCAAGTACCATTAACACACAACAGATACCAGTAGTACTCCCATGCATGATCCCAAGTACCATTAACACACAACATATACCAGTAGTACTCCCATGCATGATCCCAAGTACCATTAACACACAACAGATACCAGTAGTACTCCCATGCATGATCCCAAGTACCATTAACACACAACAGATACCAGTAGTACTCCCATGCATGATCCCAAGTACCATTAACACACAACATATACCAGTAGTACTCCCATGCATGATCCCAAGTACCATTAACACACAACAGATACCAGTAGTACTCCCATGCATGATCCCAAGTACCATTAACACACAACAGATACCAGTAGTACTCCCATGCATGATCCCAAGTACCATTAACACACAACAGATACCAGTAGTACTCCCATGCATGATCCCAAGTACCATTAACACATACAACAGATAATAGTAGTACTCCCATGCATGATCCCAAGTACCATTAACACACACAACAGATAACAGTAGTACTCCCATGCATGATCCCAAGTACCATTAACACACACAACAGATAACAGTAGTACTCCCATGCATGATCCCAAGTACCATTAACACACACAACAGATAACAGTAGTACTCCCATGCATGATCCCAAGTACCATTAACACACACAACAGATAACAGTAGTACTCCCATGCATGATCCCAAGTACCATTAACACACACAACAGATAACAGTAGTACTCCCATGCATGATCCCAAGTACCATTAACACATACAACAGATAATAGTAGTACTCCCATGCATGATGCCAAGTACCATTAACACACACAACAGATAACAGTAGTACTCCCATGCATGATCCCAAGTACCATTAACACACAACAGATAACAGTAGTACTCCCATGCATGATCCCAAGTACCATTAACAAACACAACAGATAACAGTAGTACTCCCATGCATGATCCCAAGTACCATTAACACACACAACAGATAACAGTAGTACTCCCATGCATGATCCTAAGTACCATTAACATCACTAGCAACAGATAACAGTAGTTACTCCATGCATGATCCCAGTACATTAACAACACAACAGATAACAGTAGTACTCCCATGCATGATCTGACACAATGTACCATTATACACACTACAACTTAGATACCAGTAATGTACTCCCATGCATGATCCCTGAGTTACCATTAAACACACAACAGATAACAGTAGTATCTCCATGCATGATCCTAGTAACCTATTAAACACAAACAGATATTACAGTAGTATCTCCCTATGCTGATCCCAAGTACCATTAACACACACAACAGATAACAGTAGTACTCTCATGCATGTATCCCATACCATTAACACACAAAGATAACAGTAGTCTCCTGCATGATCCCAAGTCCATTAAACACTAACAACAGATAGCAGTAGTATCCCATGCATGATCCCAAGAACATTAAACACACAACAGAAAACAGTAGTCTTCATGCATGATCCAAGTACCATTAACAACACAACAGATAACAGTAGTACTCCCATGCATGATCCCAGTACCATTAACACACACAACAGATAACAGTAGTACTCCATGCATGATCCCAAGTACCATTACACACACAGCAGATAACAGTAGACTCCCATGCATGATCCCAAGTACCATTACACACACAACAGTACAGTAGTCTCATGCATGTCGCACAGTTCACCATTAACTACACACAACTAGTAACAGTGTATCCCCATGCATGTCCTGTATTCACACACACAATCTATAGTAACTCATGCATTCACTAGGAGTAATTACTACAACCTGATAACATAGTCTCCATTGCATGTATAAGTACCATATTTACAACTGCACAGTAACTAGTGTATCTCCTGCTGTCTCCATACCATGTACAACACAACTGTACTAGTGTATTTCCCTGCAGTAAGCTACCATTAACAACCGACATAGTACTATGCTGATCTAAACCAGTACTAGTGCTTATTCAGCACACTACTAACATATACAGTAGTTCTCCAGCACTGTCACTAGTGCTCTATTCTAAGCAACTAGACTAGTCAGTAGTATTCATGCATGATCTGACACTAGTCTGTACTTCTACTAACTGTTCCTTACTAGTTAATAGTTTTCAGCCTGTGTATCCTAGTGCTCCTATATCTAGTAACTATACTACTATATATGTATTCTATAACTCTATATACTATACTTATTCTAGTAATACTCATTACTAGTGCTGTATTCTAGTAACTCGCTAGCTTTACTAGTGCTGTATTCTGCTGCTTGCTTACTTGCTCTATTCTAGACATTTAATAGTTCCTTATAGCAGAACACTGTTGACATAATACAGTAGTTCAACTGTTTTGTAACGTGAATGGGCGTTTTAGTAAGTCTGAAAAAGGACTAATGTAGTATATGCTATTGATGTAGCATGTCTGTATTCAAACTGAGACTGTGTCACAAGCACAGGCTTTGATGCTGTAAGTTAGCAACTCTGCTAGCTTACTAGTGCTCTATTCTAGAACCTGCTAGCTTACTAGTGCTGTATTCTAGTAACTGCTAGCTTACTAGTGCTCTATTCTAGCAACTCTGCTAGCTTACTAGTGCTGTATTCTAGCAACTGCTAGCTTACTAGTGCTGTATTCTAGCGACTCTTCTAGCTTACTAGTGCTGTATTCTAGCAACTGCTAGCTTACTAGTTCTGTATTCTAGTAACTGCTAGCTTACTAGTGCTGTATTCTAGCAACTGCTAGCTTACTAGTTCTGTATTCTGGTAACTGCTAGCTTACTAGTGCTGTATTCTAGCAACTGCTAGCTTACTAGTGCTGTATTCTAGTAACTGCTAGCTTACTAGTGCTGTATTCTAGCAACTGTTAGCTTACTAGTGCTGTATTCTAGTAACTGCTAGCTTACTAGTGCTGTATTCTAGCAACTGCTAGCTTACTAGTGCTGTATTCTAGCAACTGCTAGCTTACTAGTGCTGTATTCTAGCACTCTGCTAGCTTACTAGTGCTGTATTCTAGCAACTGCTAGCTTACTAGTGCTGTATTCTAGTAACTGCTAGCTTACTAGTGCTGTATTCTAGTAACTGCTAGCTTACTAGTGCTGTATTCTAGTAACTGCTAGCTTACTAGTGCTGTATTCTAGTAACTGCTAGCTTACTAGTGCTGTATTCTAGTAACTGCTAGCTTACTAGTGCTGTATTCTAGCAACTGCTGAGCTTACTAGTGCTGTATTCTAGCACTTGCTAGCTTACTAGTGCTGTATTCTAGCACTGTTCTGAAGCTTACTAGTGCTGTATTCTAGCAACTCTGCTTACTGGTGCTGTATTCTAGTGACTGCTGGCTTACTGGTGCTGTATTCTAGTAACTGTGCTGGCTACTAGTGCTGTATTCTAGTAACTTGCTGGCTTACTGGTGCTGTATTCTAGCACTTGCTGGCTTACTAGTGCTGTATTCTAGCAACTGTCTAGCTTACTAGTGCTGTATTCTAACTAACTTTGCTGAGCTTACTAGTGCTGTATTCTAGAACTATGACTGTCGTTTCCCTGCTGGCTTACTAGTGCTGTATTTAGTAACTGCTGTTACTGTGCTGTATTCAACTGGCTTACTAGTTATTCTAGTAACTGTGCACTGGTGCTGTATTCTGTAACTGCTGCTTACTGTGTCTATTCTAGCCTTTGCTTACTGTGCTTATTCTGACTGCTGGCTTAGTGCTGTATTCTGGAACTGTGCACTGGTGCTGTATTCAGACTGCTGGCTACTGTGCTGTATTCTAGCAACTGTGGTTACTGTGCTTATTCTGCTGCTGTACAGCTGTCTGACTGTGCTTACTGTGTATTCTACTGCTGCTTACTGGTGCTGTATTCTAGACTGCTAGCTTACTAGTGCTTATTCTAGCACTCTGCTAGGCTTATTCTGTGCTGTTTTCTAGTCTGTTAGTACTAGTTCTGTTTTCTAGCACTGCTGGCTTACTAGTGCTTATTCTGGCAACTGTACTACTAGTGCTGTATTCTAGCTGCTGCTTACTAGTGTGTTTCTAGTAACTGTGCTTACTGTGCTTATTCTAGCAACTGCTGCTTACTGTGCTTATTCTAGCACTGTGCTTACTGGTCTTATTCTAGCGCTGTGCTCTGTTCATTCTGGAACTTTGCTTACTGTCATTCTAGCACTGCTGGCTTACTGTGCTGTTTCTGTAACTGCTGGCTTACTGGTGCTGTATTCAGTAACGTGGCTTACTGGTGCTGTATTTAGAACTCTGGCTTCTATGCTGTATTCTAGAACTGCTGGCTACTGTGCTGTTCTAAACTGCTAGCTTACTAGTGCTGTATTCTAGTAACTTAGACTAGTGCTGTATTCAACTGTTACACTAGTGCTGTATTCTAGAACTGCTGTTACTGTGCTTATTCTGAATTGCTTACTGCTGTTCGACGTACTGTCGTATTCTGTACTGGCTTCTAGTCTTTGTAACTGTGGCTTACTGTGCTGTATTCTAGAACTGCTTTACTGTGCTGTATTCTAGACTGCTGCTTCTATGATCAAACTGTGCTTATGTGCGTTTCGCTGCTGCTTCTAGTGCTGTATTCTACTCTGCTTAGTGCTTACTAGTTGTTGTTTCACACTGAGCTTACTAGTGCTGTATTCTGAACTGTGGCTTACTGTGCTGTATTCTAGAACTCTAGCTACTAGTGCTGTATTCTAGAACTGCTAGCTACTAGTGCTGTATTCTAGTAACTGTGCTTACTGTGTATTTAGAACTGGCTTACTAGTGCTGTATTCTGGCTAGCTTATATGTGTTTGCAACTGGCTTACTGTGCTGTATTCTAGACTGTGCACTGTGCTGTATTCTAGAACTGCTGTTACTAGTGCTATTCTAACTGTGCTTACTGTGCTTATTCTAGCAACTGCTTACTAGTGCTGTTCTGTCTGTTTGGCTGTTCTAACTTGTTGTGTCTTTCACTGACTTTAGTCTATTAGCTCTATGGCTGATTACGTATTCTGTGTTGCTTACTTATTCTTTCTGCATGTTTGTTGCTGGTTTTGTATTCTGCGTGTTACTGTCTGTATTCGTTGCTTTGTTCACATGTGCTTCTTTTTGCTGTGCACTGGTGTTCTGTCTTTCTGTGCTTATTCTAGAACTGCTTATATCTGTATTCTGACGCACTATGTGTATTCGATGCGCATGGTGATCTGAACTGCTGTTCTATCTATTCTAGAACTGTGCTTACTTGTATTCTGTACTCTGCTGTGCTGTATTTCTGTGCTTTATGTTATTCTGAACTGTGTTCTGTCTGTTCGAACATGTTACTAGTGCTGTATTTAGAACTTTAGCTTACTAGTGCTGTATTCAGAACTGTGCTACTAGTGCTGTATTTATAACTGCTAACACTAGTGCTATTCAGGCTAGCTTCTGTGCTTTGTCTGTAGCTTCTAGTGCTGTATTCTAGTAACTGTGCTTACTAGTGCTGTATTCTAGTAACTGCTAGCTTACTATGCTGTATTCTAGCAACTCTGCTAGCTTACTAGTGCTGTATTCTGCACTTTGCTTACTAGTGCTGTATTCTAGAACTGCTACTACTGTGCTGCAACTATGCTAGCTTACTAGTGCTGTATTCTAACAACTTTGCTAGCTTACTAGTGCTGTATTCTAGCAACTATGCTATCTTACTAGTGCTGTATTCTAACAACTATGCTAGCTTACTAGTGCTGTATTCTAACAACTATGCTAGCTTACTAGTGCTGTATTCTAGCAACTATGCTATCTTACTAGTGCTGTATTCTAACAACTATGCTATCTTACTAGTGCTGTATTCTAACAACTATGCTAGCTTACTAGTGCTGTATTCTAACAACTATGCTAGCTTACTAGTGCTGTATTCTAGCAACTATGCTAGCTTACTAGTGCTGTATTCTAGCAACTGCTAGCTTACTAGTGCTGTATTCTAGCAACTATGCTAGCTTACTAGTGCTGTATTCTAGCAACTTTGCTAGCTTACTAGTGCTGTATTCTAGCAACTTTGCTAGCTTACTAGTGCTGTATTCTAGCAACTATGCTAGCTTACTAGTGCTGTATTCTAGCAACTATGCTAGCTTACTAGTGCTGTATTCTAGCAACTTTGCTAGCTTACTAGTGCTGTATTCTAGCAACTCTGCTAGCTTACTAGTGCTGTATTCTAGCAACTCTGCTAGCTTACTAGTGCTGTATTCTAGCAACTGTGCTAGCTTACTAGTGCTGTATTCTAGCAACTGCTAGCTTACTAGTGCTGTATTCTAGCAACTCTGCTAGCTTACTAGTGCTGTATTCTAGCAACTGCTAGCTTACTAGTGCTGTATTCTAGCAACTATGCTAGCTTACTAGTGCTGTATTCTAGCAACTATGCTAGCTTACTAGTGTTTTATTCTAGCAACTCCGCTAGCTTACTAGCGCTGTATTCTAGCAACTATGCTAGCTTACCAGTGCTGTATTCTAGCAACTATGCTAGTTTACTAGTGCTGTATTCTAGCAACTTGCTAGCTTACTAGTGCTGTATTCTACAACTATGCTAGCTACTAGTGCTGTATTCTAGCAACATGCTAGCTTACTAGTGCTGTATTCTAGCACTTTGCTAGATTACAGTGTATTTTGCACTGTTAAAAAGTGTATGTTCTACTCATAGTTGAGCTAGTGTCTAATAATGGGGTCTGAGCTCATGTTATGAGGCAGTAGTGCGTGGTGATGTTGCTTCTGTGGCAGGAGCTATGTTGAGTTCTAGTCGCAGGTTAAAATGTGCGTGGAGATGTTGTCAGTTGAGGGCCAGGTAGTGGGGTGTTGTTGCTCATGTTGTCAGACGATAAGTGATGGTGGTTGCTTCATGCTGGGGAGTTGTAGTGTGTTGCTCATGTTGGCAGGGATGTAAGTGGTGTGTTGCTTCATGTTGGCAGGAGATAAGTGGTGGTGTGTTGCTTCATGTTGGCAGGGAGTAAGTGGTGGTGTGTTGCTTCATGTTGGCAGGGAGATAAGTGGTGGTGTGTTGCTTCATGTTGGCAGGAGATAAGTGGTGGTGTGTTGCTTCATGTTGGCAGGGTAAGGTGGTGTGTTGCTTCATGTTGGCAGGGAGATAAGTGGTGGTGTGTTGCTTCATGTTGGCAGGGAGATAAGTGGTGGTGTGTTGCTTCGTGTTGGCGGGGGAGATAAGTGGTGGTGTGTTGCTTCATGTTGGCAGGGAGATAAGTGGTGGTGTGTTGCTTCATGTTGGCAGGGGAGATAAGTGGTGGTGTGTTGCTTCATGTTGGCAGGGAGATAAGTGGTGGTGTGTTGCTTCATGTTGGCAGGGAGGTAAGTGGTGGTGTGTTGCTTCATGTTGGCAGGGAGATAAGTGGTGGTGTGTTGCTTCGTGTTGGCAGGGGAGATAAGTGGTGGTGTGTTGCTTCATGTTGGCAGGGAGGTAAGTGGTGGTGTGTTGCTTCATGTTGGCAGGGAGATAAGTGGTGGTGTGTTGCTTCATGTTGGCAGGGAGATAAGTGGTGGTGTGTTGCTTCGTGTTGGCAGGGAGATAAGTGGTGGTGTGTTGCTTCATGTTGGCAGGGAGATAAGTGGTGGTGTGTTGCTTCATGTTGGCAGGGAGGTAAGTGGTGGTGTGTTGCTTCATGTTGGCAGGGAGATAAGTGGTGGTGTGTTGCTTCATGTTGGCAGGGGAGGTAAGTGGTGGTGTGTTGCTTCGTGTTGGCAGGGGAGATAAGTGGTGGTGTGTTGCTTCATGTTGGCAGGGGAGATAAGTGGTGGTGTGTTGCTTCATGTTGGCAGGGGAGGTAAGTGGTGGTGTGTTGCTTCGTGTTGGCAGGGGAGGTAAGTGGTGGTGTGTTGCTTCATGTTGGCAGGGGATATAAGTGGTGGTGTGTTGCTTCATGTTGGCAGGGGAGGTAAGTGGTGGTGTGTTGCTTCATGTTGGCAGGGGATATAAGTGGTGGTGTGTTGCTTCATGTTGGCAGGAGGTAAGTGGTGGTGTGTTGCTTCGTGTTGGCAGGGGAGTGGTGGTGTGTTACTCATGTTGGCAGGGGATATAAGTGGTGGTGTGTTGCTTCATGTTGGCAGGGAGGTAAGTGGTGGTGTGTTGCTTCGTGTTGGCAGGGGAGGTAAGTGGTGGTGTGTTGCTTCATGTTGGCAGGGGATATAAGTGGTGGTGTGTTGCTTCATGTTGGCAGGGGAGGTAAGTGGTGGTGTGTTGCTTCGTGTTGGCAGGGGAGGTAAGTGGTGGTGTGTTGCTTCATGTTGGCAGGGGAGATAAGTGGTGGTGTGTTGCTTCGTGTTGGCAGGGGAGGTAAGTGGTGGTGTGTTGCTTCATGTTGGCAGGGGATATAAGTGGTGGTGTGTTGCTTCATGTTGGCAGGGGAGATAAGTGGTGGTGTGTTGCTTCGTGTTGGCAGGGGAGATAAGTGGTGGTGTGTTGCTTCATGTTGGCAGGGGAGGTAAGTGGTGGTGTGTTGCTTCATGTTGGCAGGGGATATAAGTGGTGGTGTGTTGCTTCATGTTGGCAGGGGAGATAAGTGGTGGTGTGTTGCTTCATGTTGGCAGGGGAGGTAAGTGGTGGTGTGTTGCTTCATGTTGGCAGGGGAGATAAGTGGTGGTGTGTTGCTTCGTGTTGGCAGGGGGGATAAGTGGTGGTGTGTTGCTTCATGTTGGCAGGGAGGTAAGTGGTGGTGTGTTGCTTCATGTTGGCAGGGAGATAAGTGGTGGTGTGTTGCTTCATGTTGGCAGGGAGATAAGTGGTGGTGTGTTGCTTCGTGTTGGCAGGGAGATAAGTGGTGGTGTGTTGCTTCATGTTGGCAGGGAGATAAGTGGTGGTGTGTTGCTTCATGTTGGCAGGGAGATAAGTGGTGGTGTGTTGCTTCATGTTGGCAGGAGATAAGTGGTGGTGTGTTGCTTCATGTTGGCAGGGGAGGTAAGTGGTGGTGTGTTGCTTCATGTTGGCAGGGAGATAAGTGGTGGTGTGTTGCTTCGTGTTGGCAGGGGAGATAAGTGGTGGTGTGTTGCTTCATGTTGGCAGGGGAGGTAAGTGGTGGTGTGTTGCTTCATGTTGGCAGGGGAGATAAGTGGTGGTGTGTTGCTTCATGTTGGCAGGGGAGATAAGTGGTGGTGTGTTGCTTCGTGTTGGCAGGGGAGATAAGTGGTGGTGTGTTGCTTCATGTTGGCAGGGGAGAGATAGATCAGTGGTAGTGATGATAATAGTGGTGCTGAATTACATTAACCTTGAAAGTAGCACTAACACTGGAGGTCCCTCCAACAAACACTAACACTGGAGGTCCCTCCAACAAACACTAACAATGGAGGTCCCTCCAACAAACACTAACACTGGAGGTCCCTCCAACAAACACTAACACTGGAGGTCCCTCCAACAAACACTAACACTGGAGGTCCCTCCAACAAACACTAACACTGGAGGTCCCTCCAACAAACACTAACAATGGAGGTCCCTCCAACAAACACTAACAATGGAGGTCCCTCCAACAAACACTAACACTGGAGGTCCCTCCAACAAACACTAACACTGGAGGTCCCTCCAACAAACACTAACACTGGAGGTCCCTCCAACAAACACTAACACTGGAGGTCCCTCCAACAAACACTAACAATGGAGGTCCCTCCAACAAACACTAACACTGGAGGTCCCTCCAACAAACACTAACACTGGAGGTCCCTCCAACAAACACTAACACTGGAGGTCCCTCCAACAAACACTAACAATGGAGGTCCCTCCAACAAACACTAACACTGGAGGTCCCTCCAACAAACACTAACACTGGAGGTCCCTCCAACAAACACTAACAATGGAGGTCCCTCCAACAAACACTAACACTGGAGGTCCCTCCAACAAACACTAACACTGGAGGTCCCTCCAACAAACACTAACACTGGAGGTCCCTCCAACAAACACTAACAATGGAGGTCCCTCCAACAAACACTAACACTGGAGGTCCCTCCAACAAACACTAACAATGGAGGTCCCTCCAACAAACACTAACACTGGAGGTCCCTCCAACAAACACTAACAATGGAGGTCCCTCCAACAAACACTAACACTGAAGGTCCCTCCAACAAACACTAACACTGGATGTCCCTCCAACAAACACTAACACTGGAGGTCCCTCCAACAAAGCTTCCAATGTTCATTCACAGGGAGAACTTCCTGAGACTGAACACTTGAGTGATCTCCCTGAAGATATAGAAGAATGGGTGCCACCAGAGCCATTCTATGGGTGCCACCAGAGCCATTCTATGGGTGCCACCAGAGCCATTCTATGGGTGCCACCAGAGCCATTCTATGGGTGCCACCAGAGCCATTCTATGGGTGCCACCAGAGCCATTCTATGGGTGCCACCAGAGCCATTCTATGTCCAAGACGGATAAAACCACCCCAATAATATACACCTTACATTTAACCAAGTAACATTTACATTTAACCAAGTAACATTTACATTTAACCAAGTAACATTTACATCTAACCAAGTAACATTTACATCTAACCAAGTAACATTTACATCTAACCAAGTAACATTTACATTTAACCAAGTAACATTTACATTTAACCAAGTAACATTTACATTTAACCAAGTAACATTTACATCTAACCAAGTATCATTTACATCTAACCAAGTAACATTTACATCTAACCAAGTATCATTTACATCTAACCAAGTAACATTTACATATAACCAAGTAACATTTACATTAACCAAGTAACATTTACATATAACCAAGTAACATTTACATTAACCAAGTAACATTTACATCTAACCAAGTATCATTTACATCTAACCAAGTAACATTTACATCTAACCAAGTAACATTTACATTAACCAAGTAACATTTACATCTAACCAAGTAACATTTACATTAACCAAGTAACATTTACATTAACCAAGTAACATTTACATTAACCAAGTAACATCTGTAAACAACCTACGGCAGGACACCGCCTCAGGAACAGTTTAGCCGACCACCAGTGCCAGCACAGCAGCCGACTACCAGTGCCAGCTCAGCAGCCGACTACCAGTGCCAGCACAGCAGCCGACTACCAGTGCCAGCACAGCAGCCGACTACCAGTGCCAGCACAGCAGCCGACTACCAGTGCCAGCACAGCAGCCGACTACCAGTGCCAGCACAGCAGCCGACTACCATTGCCAGCACAGCAGCCGACTACCTGTGCCAGCACAGCAGCCGACTACCAGTGCCAGCACAGCAGCCGACTACCAGCGCCAGCACAGCAGCCGACCACCAGTGCCAGCACAGCAGCCGACTACCAGTGCCAGCACAGCAGCCGACCACCAGTGCTAGCACAGCAGCCGACTACCAGTGCCTGCACAGCAGCCGACTACCAGTGCCAGTACAGCAACCGACCACCAGTGCCAGCACAGCAGCCGACTACCAGTGCCAGCATAGCAGCCGACCACCAGTGCCAGCACAGCAACCGACTACCAGTGCCAGCACAGCAGCCGACCACCAGTGACAGCACAGCAGCCGACCACCAGTGCCAGCACAGCAGCCGACCACCAGTGCCAGCACAGCAGCCGACCACCAGTGCCAGCACAGCAGCCGACCACAAGTGCCAGCACAGCAGCCGACTACCAGTGCCAGCACAGCAGCCGACCACCAGTGCCAGCACAGCAGCCGACCACCAGTGCCAGCACAGCAGCCGACCACCAGTGCCAGCACAGCAGCCGACCACCAGTGCCAGCACAGCAGCCGACCACCAGTGCCAGCACAGCAGCCGACTACCAGTGCCAGCACAGCAGCCGACCACCAGTGCCAGCACAGCAGTCGACCACCAGTGCCAGCACAGCAGTCGACCACCAGTGCCAGCACAGCAGCCGACCACCAGTGCCAGCACAGCAGCCGACCACCAGTGCCAGCACAGCAGCCGACTACCAGTGCCAGCACAGCAGTCGACCACCAGTGCCAGCACAGCAGCCGACCACCAGTGCCAGCACAGCAGTCGACCACCAGTGCCAGCACAGCAGCCGACCACCACTGCCAGCACAGCAGTCGACCACCAGTGCCAGCACAGCAGCCGACTACTACCACCAGCTCTAGCAAAGACATTGGAACCACCAGCTCTAGCAAAGACATTGGAACTACCAGCTCCAGCAAGGACATTGGAACCACCAGCTCCAGCAAGGACATTGGAACCACCAGCTCCAGAAAGGACATTGGAACCACCAGCTCCAGCAATGACATTGGAACCACCAGCTCCAGCAATGACATTGGAACCACCAGCTCCAGCAAGGACATTGGAACCACCAGCTCCAGCAAGGACATTGGAACCACCAGCTCCAGAAAGGACATTGGAACCACCAGCTCCAGCAATGACATTGGAACCACCAGCTCCAGCAATGACATTGGAACCACCAGCTCCAGCAATGACATTGGAACCACCAGCTCCAGCAAGGACATTGGAACCACCAGCTCCAGCAAGAACATTGGAACCACCAGCTCCAGCAAGGACATTGGAACCATCAGCTCCAGCAAGGACATTGGAACCACCAGCTCCAGCAAGGACATTGGAACCACCAGCTCCAGCAAGGACATTGGAACCACCAGCTCTAGCAAGGACATTGGAATCACCAGCTCCAGCAAGGACATTGGAATCACTAGCTCCAGCAAGGACATTGGAACCACCAGCTCCAGCAAGGAAATTGGAACCACCAGCTCCAGCAAGGACATTGGAACCACCAGCTCCAGCAAGGACATTGGAACCACCAGTTCCAGCAAGGACATTGGAACCACCAGCTCCAGCAAGGACATTGGAACCAACACCACCAGCAAGGACATTGCAACCACCAGCTCCAGCAAGGACATTGCAACCACCAGCTCCAGCAAGGACATTGCAACCACCAGCTCCAGCAAGGACATTGGAACCAACACCACCAGCAAGGACATTGGAACCACCAGCTCCAGCAAGGACATTGCAACCACCAGCTCCAGCAAGGACATTGCAACCACCAGCTCCAGCAAGGACATTGGAGCCACCAGCTCCAGCAAGGACATTGGAACCACCAGCTCCAGCAAGGACATTGGAGCCACCAGCTCCAGCAAGGACATTGGAACCACCAGCTCCAGCAAGGACATTGGAACCACCAGCTCCATCAAATACCCTGTAATCACCAGCTACAGTAGGCGCCCTGTAATCACCAGCTACAGTATGCGCCCTGTAACTAGCTTTTGCATCCTACCTCCTGCAAAAAAAATGCGACAATAGCAAAAACTATATATGTAATAGCAATACATGGCCATACATGTATGCAACTTGTATACATGTATGACGGGTAGTGTGGTTGTCATTATCATGAATAACACAACACACACCCTTATGCACCAAAGTGGTTAGGCCACTTACCTTAGTTACCCCTTCTCCCTACCCTCTACCCATCCTTTTTTTCAAAATTCTATCCTTACCTATCCTCCTCCTCCCCCGCAACTTACCAAGGTTGTGGTTAAAACTAGGCTATGTACCACCCATCTTTATTTCTGGCACCACCACCCTACTCTAGCTCTCAACCTAAGGCAGGGCAACCTGTCTCTACTTAACGAGTGCCTCTCTTTTACACGGGGTTTTGCAAGGTTAGGTTAAGATTCCCAGCTATATTTACAACCTAAGAGCTGTTACCTACATCAGCTCTCTCTCTCTCTCTCTCTCTCTCTCTCTCTCTCTCTCTCTCTCTCTCAGTTGTTCTCCTTAAACACAATAGACGTAATATAATCTTCTGTTTTGTAATCCTGTTCCGTCTTCCTACGCCTAATTTTCGCTCTCATTTTTCCTCTTATTCATCTCTCACCCCTCTTCTAACTGTTCTCTGACTCATCTTCCTTCCCCACTCACCGTCCTCTGATCCCTCTCCTCCCACTCACAGCATATTGATGTATTCAGTGTGGTAAGGTAAATAAAAGATAACCCCTGCTGCCCCTGCCCACCTAGCAGTAAAAATAGGTACCTGTGTGTTAACCCACTATTGTGGGTCGCATCCAGGGGAAAAATGTGTTAAGAACACTCCAGTACTTGTTAGAACACTCCAGTACTTGTTAGAACACTCCAGTACTTGTTAGAACTCCAGTACCTGTTAGAATACTCCAGTACTTGTTAGAACACTCCAGTACTTGTTAGAACAGTCCAGTACTTGTTAGAACAGTCCAGTACTTGTTAGAACAGTCCAGTACCTGTTAGAACACTCCAGTACTTGTTAGAACACTCAGGTATCTGTTAAAACACTCCAGTACTTGTTAGAACACTCAGGTATCTATTAAAACACTCCAGTACTTGTTAGAACACTCCAGTACTTGTTAAAACACTCCAGTACCTGTTAGAACACTCCAGTACTCGTGTATCTTTTATCCGTGTAGATCTGTCTGTGACTCGATAAAGCCCACTGCGTGGGCGAAACGTTGTCAATAAAGGATCACATTATACTGCTTATGTGTTTATCTTTCCACTCCAGTACATGTTAAAACACTCCAGCACTTGCTGGAATGTTATATACTGTATAAGAACACTCCAGTACTTGCTGGAATGTTATATACTGTGTAAGAACACTCCAGTACTTGCTTGAATGTTATATACTGTGTAAAAACACTCCAGTATTTTCTGGAATGTTATATACTGTATAAGAACACTCCAGTACTTGCTGGAATGTTATATACTGTATAAGAACACTCCAGTACTTGCTGGAATGTTATATACTGTATACGAACACTCCAGTACTTGCTGGAATGTTATATACTATGTAAGAACACTCCAGTACTTGCTGGAATGTTATATACTGTGTAAGAACACTCCAGTACTTGCTAGAATGTTATATACTGTGTAAGAACACTCCAGTACTTGCTGGAATGTTATATACTGTCTTGGAACACTCCAGTAACTACCTGCTGGAGACATTCAAGTGATGTCTAAGTAGTGTCCATGTATTCAACAGTTAATCAACAAAGAACATGTCTTTTTCCCGTTCGTTATCCAGTAGATTCGTGATTGTGTGTGTGAGGGAGGTGGGGAGAAGAGATGATGATGGTAATGAAGGTTGCATCCTGGGTATGCTTGCCCCCCTCATCTGGCATCCTGGGAATGCTTGCCCCCTCATCTGGCATCCTGGGTATTCTTGCCCTCTCATCTGGCATCCTGTGTATACTTGCCCTCTCGTCTGGCATCCTGGGAATACTTGCCTTCTCGTCTGGCATCCTGCGTATTCTTGCCCTCTCGTCTGGCATCCTGGGTATTCTTGCTCTGTCATCTGGCATCCTGGGTATTCTGTACTTAGCTTTGAGACCTGACCTGTACTTAGCTCTGTGAAGACGTGTCTTGTGGGCTCTCTGAATCTGAACAAGATGCCCTCTCTTGAGCTACTCTACCAGCAGCTGAAGGAAGAACTGAGGGTAGCTAAGCTTGAGATAGAGCGACTGACTGAGGAAAACAAGCGGATTCGTAGTAATCCTCCTGTTGAGAATCCTCAAGCCAAGAAAGGAACCTGGACAGTGGCTGGAATGCATGGGACAAAGTTAAGGATGAAGAGGACGGATGGAGAGGTAGAATCAACGAAGATCCAGGAAACTTGTGGAAACATCGAACCAATTCTCCGTGCTACCTCATGAATGTGAGTCGACTACTGGGAACATCACGACGAACGACACCAAGGAAGGTAAGAACATTGTTCTTGTTGGGGATAGTCAGATTAGGTACATGGATAGGGCCTTCTGCTTGAAAGATAGAAGTAGGAGACGGAGGGTTTGCTTTCCTGGGGCTGGGATGGAGGATATTGTTAGCCGTCTGGACGACATCATGAGAGGTAATGGGAGCAATCCTATTATCTGTCTCAGTGTTGGAGGCAACGATGTTGGCAGACGTAGGAGTGAGGACCTGACTAGCAGGTATAGGTCAGCAATAGACATAATTAGGAAGAAGGGTGGGAACCCTGTCATATGTGGTATTTTGCCAAGGAGAGGAGTTGGAAATGAATGGTTGTCCAGGGCAATTGGTGTCAATTGCTGGCTGGACAGATACTGTAAGGAAAATGCAGTAACATTCATTGACAACTGGGACCTCTTCTATGGCAGAAATGACATGTATGCCAGGGATGGGGTTCACTTATCTAGGTCTGGGGTGGGGGCACTGGCAACTGCAGTGGAGGGAGCTGTTAGGGCTTTAAACTAGTAAAAGTTAGTGGTATGGGTTTTGGGGGAAAAACAGTGAAGTCCCAGTGTAGTAATATGAGTTCTAGGGGAACTAGTAATAGACAGAATAAGGTGGATACTGGAAAGCCAGTGGCACTAGATGACAAGGACAGTAATAGGTATAGTGGAAAAACAGCAATGAGCAGGAAGGGTAAAGAGAAAGGGGGGTCTTTATATGTATATTACACTAATAGTCGTAGTGCTAGAAATAAGATGGACGAGTTGAGATTAGTTGCAAGTGCGGGTAATATAATATTGATGTTTTAGCAATAACTGAGACGTGGTTTAATATGAAAAATCGGGACATGCCTGCTGAATGTCACATCCAGGGTTTTAAATTGTTCCAAGTAGACAGAAATGTCAGGAAGGGGGGTGGGGTGGCACTCTATGTCTGTGATCATTTAAATTGTTGCATAAAAACGGGCATAAAGTCTGAATTAATACATACAGAGTCTGTCTGGATAGAATTTTCAGAGGGATGTGAAAAATTTATTTTAGGCGTGATATATCGTCCTCCAAACTTAGATAGGGAACAAGGGAGACTACTTTGGGAGGAAATTGTTAAGGCCACAAGGCACAATAACGTAGTAATTCTAGGAGACTTTAACTTTAGTCAGATTGATTGGAATCTCTTGACAGGGAATTTAGAATCTAACGACTTTTTAAAAGTAGTTCAGGATTGTTTTTAGAAGCAGTTTGTGACACAACCTACAATGGGAAAAAAACCTACTTGACTTGGTTCTGGCAAACAAGGAATCCCTTGTTAACAATTTAGAAATTACAGAGGAACTCGGCAAAAGCGACCACAAGTCAATTACCTTTAGCATTGAATGGATGTATGATAGTAGGGATAATTTAGTAACAGTCCCAGACTTTAGCTTAGCAGATTATAATGGGCTTAGGAACACTTATCAACTGTGGATTGGGGTAACGATGAGAGCTATCAATATGACAGCTTTCTTAATGCTATACAAGCTGCCCAAAGAACATTTATCCCGTATAAAGAAATTAGATCAAGTAGAAATGACCCAAAATGGATGAATAATATGCTCAAATATCTTTTAGGGCAGAAGAAAGGAATTTATAGGCGCATAAATAGAGGTGAGGGTCATCTTATAAATCAGTATACTGACATTAAGAGGGACGTTAAAAAGGGTATAAGAAAAGCTAAACGGGACTATGAAATTAAAGTTACTAGGGATTCAAAAACTAACCCAAAAAATTTTTTCCAGGTTTATAGAACTAAAGTTAGGGATAAGATATGTCCCCTTAAAAATAACTCTGGGCATCTTACTGACAAGGAGAATGATATGTGCTCTATTTTTAATAATTATTTTCTCTCGGTTTTCACACAGGAAGACATTAATAATATCCCAGTAATTAATTTTTATAGTGTCCCTGAAGAAGATAAATTATGTAATATCACAGTCACTAGCGAAATGGTTATGAAACAAGTAGACCGTCTGAAACAAAATAAATCGCCGGGTCCTGATGAGCTTTTTGCAAGGGTTCTTAAGGAATGCAAAATGGAACTCTGTGAACCAATATTTAACATTTTTAATTTATCTCTTCAAACAGGTGTAGTGTCTGATATGTGGAAGATGGCTAATGTAATTCCTATTTTTAAAGCAGGGGACAAGTCACTACCGTCAAATTACCGCCCAATAAGCCTGACCTCAATTGTAGGCAAATTACTAGAGTCAATTATAGCTGATATTATTAGAAGCCATCTAGATAACCATAATTTGATTAATGATACTCAGCATGGATTCACGAGGGGCCGTTCCTGCCTATCTAATTTATTAACCTTCTTTAGTAAAGCTTTTGAGGCTGTTGATCACGATAAAGAATTCGATATTGTTCATTTAGAGACTGTTAAAGAAAGTGGCAGCTCATGGCATTGAACATAAGAACATAAGAAAGGAGGAACACTGCAGCAGGCCTGTTGGCCCATACTAGGCAGGTCCTTCACATTCCATCCCACTAACAGAAATTTGTCAACCCAATTTTCAATGCTACCCAAGAAATAAGCTTTGACAATTCTACTCACTCATGGCAAGTCCCACTCAAATCCAACCCCTCTCACTCATGAATTTATCCAACCTAAATTTGAAACTCCCAAGGTCCTAGCTTCAATAACCCTACTAGGCAGACTGTTCCACTCATCAACTACCCTATTTCCAAACCAATACTTTCCTATATCCTTTCTAAATCTAAACTTATCTAACTTGAATCCATTATTGCGGGTTCTCTCTTGGAGAGATATCCTCAAGACCTTATTTATATCCCCTTTGTTAATACCCATTTTCCACTTGTATACCTCGATCATGTCCCCCCTCATTCTACGTCTTACAAGTGAATGTAATTTAGGGTCTTCAATCTTTCTTCGTAAGGAAGATTTCTAATGCTATGTATTAATTTAGTCATTCTACGCTGAATGTTTTCTAACAATTTATGTCCATTCTGTAATATGGAGACCAGAACTGAGCTGCGTAATCTAGGTGAGGCCTTACTAATGATGTATAAAGCTGTAATATAACCTCTGGACTTCTGTTGCTAACACTTCTTGATATAAATCCCAGTAATCTATTTGCCTTATTACGTACGCTTAGGCATTGCTGTCTTGGTTTAAGGTTGCTGCTTACCATCACCCCCAAGTCCTTCTCGCAATCTGTATGGCTAAGTTCTACGTTATTTAACTTATAAGTGCTTGGGTTATGGACACTCCCGAGCTTCAGAACCTTGCATTTATCTACATTGAACTGCATCTGCCACTTTTCTGACCACGAATTAAGTTTGTCTAAATCTTCCTGAAGTTCTATGACATCTATGTTTGAATCAATTATCCTACCTATCTTCGTGTCGTCGGCGAATTTGCTCATATCACTAGTAATTCCCTCATCAAGGTCATTGATATATATTATAAATAACAATGGGCCTAAGACTGATCCCTGTGGAACACCACTTGTTACAAGTCCCCATTCGGATTTAACCCCATTTATGCACACTCTCTGCTTCCTATTGGTGAGCCATGACTCGATCCATGACAGCACTTTTCCCCCAATGCCATGAGCTGCCACTTTCTTTAACAGTCTCTGTGCGGTACTCTATAAAAAGCCTTACTAAAGTCTAAATAAACAATATCGAATTCTTTATCGTGATCAACAGCCTCAAAAGCTTTACTGAAGAAGGTTAATAAATTAGATAGGCAGGAACGGCCCCTCGTGAATCCATGCTGGGTATCATTAATCAAATTATGGTTATCTAGATGGCTTCTAATAATATCAGCTATAATTGACTCTAGTAATTTGCCTACAATTGAGGTCAGGCTTATTGGGCGGTAGTTTGACGGTAGTGACTTGTCCCCTGCTTTAAAAATAGGAATTACATTAGCCATCTTCCACATATCAGACACTACACCTGTTTGAAGAGATAAATTAAAAATGTTAGATATTGGTTCACAGAGTTCCATTTTGCATTCCTTAAGAACCCTTGCAAAAAGCTCATCAGGACCCGGCGATTTATTTTGTTTCAGTCGGTCCAGCTGTTTCATAATCATTTCGCTAGTGACTGTGATATTACATAATTTATCTTCTTCTGGGCCTCTGTAAAAATTAATTACTGGGATATTATTAATGTCTTCCTGTGTGAAAACCGAGAGAAAATAATTATTAAAAATAGAGCACATATCATTCTCCTTGTCAGTAAGATGCCCAAAGTTATTTTTAAGGGACCTATCTTATCCCTAACTTTTGTTCTATAAACCTGGAAAAAACTTTTGGGTTAGTTTTGAATCCCTAGCAACTTTAATTTCATAGTCCCGTTTAGATTTTCTTATTCCCTTTTAACGTCCCTCTTAATGTCAGTATACTGATTTATAAGATGACCCTCACCTCTTTTATGCGCCTATAAATTCCTTTCTTCTGCCCTAAAAGATATTTGAGCCTATTATTCATCCATTTTGGGTCATTTCTACTTGATCTAATTTCTTTATACGGGATAAATGTTCTTTGGGCAGCCTGTATAGTGTTAAGAAAACTGTCATATTGATACCTCTCTTCTTCACCCCAGTCCACAGTTGATAAGTGTTCTCTAAGTCCATTATAATCTGCTAAGCGAAAATCTGGGACCATTACTGAATTATCCCTACTATCATACATCCATTCAATGCTAAAGGTAATTGACTTGTGGTCGCTTGAGCCGAGTTCCTCTGTAATTTCTAAATTATTAACAAGGGTTTCCTTGCTTGCCAGAACCAAGTCAAGTAGGTTATTTCCCTTGTAGGTTCTGTTACAAACTGCTTCAAAAGCAATCCTGAACTACTTCTAAAAAGTCGTTAGATTCTAAATTCCCTGTCATGAAATTCCAATCAATCTGACTAAAGTTAAAGTCCCCTAGAATTACTACGTTATCGTGTCTTGTGGCCTTAACAATTTCCTCCCAAAGTAGTCTCCTTGTTCCCTATCTAAGTTTGGAGGACGGTAAATCACGCCTAAAATCAATTTTTCACACCCTCTGAAAATTCTATCCAGACAGACTCTGTATGTGTTAATTCAGACTTTATACCCGTTTTATGCAACAATTTAAATGATCACGGACATAGAGTGCCACCCCACCCCTTTCCCGATACTTCTGTCTACTTGGAACAATTTAAAACCCTGAATGTGACATTCGGCAGGCAAGTCCCGATTTTTCATATTAAACCATGTCTCAGTTATTGCAAAAACATCAATATTACCCGTACTTGCAACTAATCTCAACTCGTCCATCTTATTCCTAGCACTACGACTATTGGTGTAATATATATTTAGAGACCCTCCTTTCTCTTTACCCTTCCTGCTCATCTCTGTTTTTCCACTATACCTATTACTGTCCTTGTCATCTAGTGTCACTAGCTTTCCACTATCCACCTTATTCTGCCTATTACTAGTTCTCCTACAACTTATAATATTACTACACTGGGACTTCTCTGTTTTCCCCCAAAACCCATACCACTAACTATTTCTAGTTTAAAGCCCTAACAGCTCCCTCCACTGCAGTTGCCAGTGCCCCCACCCCAGACCTGGATAAGTGAACCCCATCCCTGGCATACATGTCATTTCTGCCATAGAAGAGGTCCCAGTTGTCAATGAATGTTACTGAATTTTCCTTACAGTATTTGTCCAGCCAGCAATTGACACCAATTGCCCTGGACAGCCATTCATTTCCAACTCCTCTCCTTGGCAAAATACCACATATGACAGGGTTCCACCCTTCTTCCTAATTATGTCTATTGCTGACCTAAACCTGCTAGTCAGGTCCTCACTCCTACGTCTGCCAACATCGTTGCCTCCAGCACTGAGACAGATAATAGGATTGCTCCCATTACCTCTCATGATGTCGTCCAGACGGCTAACAATATCCTCCATCCCAGCCCCAGGAAAGCAAACCCTCTGTCTCCTACTCCTATCAATCAAACAGAAAGCCCTATCCATGTACCTAACCTGACTGTCCCAACAACAACAATGTTTTTACCTTCCTTTGTGTCTTTCGTCGTGACGCTCCCAGAAGTCGACTCACATTCATCGGGTAGCACGGAGAATGGGTTCGATGTTTCCACAACATTCTCCTGGGTCTTCGTTGTTTCTACCTCTCCACCCGTCCTCTTGAGCCTTAACTTTGTCCCATGCGTTTTAGCCACTGTCCAGGTTCCTTTCCTGGCTTGAGGATTCTCAACAGGAGGATTACTACGAATCCTCTTGTTTTCCTCAGTCAGTCGCTGTATCTCAAGCTTAGCTACCCTCAGTTCTTCCTTCAGCTGCTGGTAGAGTAGCTCAAGAGAGGACATCTTCTTCAGATTGACAGAGAGCACACAAGACACGTCTTCACTAACAAGTGGTGTTCCACAGGGATCAGTCTTAGGCCCATTGTTATTTATAATATATATCAATGACCTTGATGAGGGAATTACTAGTGATATGAGCAAATTCGCCGACGACACGAAGATAGGTAGGATAATTGATTCAAACATAGATGTCATAGAACTTCAGGAAGATTTAGACAAACTTAATTCGTGGTCAGAAAAGTGGCAGATGCAGTTCAATGTAGATAAATGCAAGGTTCTGAAGCTCGGGAGTGTCCATGACCCAAGCACTTATAAGTTAAATAACGTAGAACTTAGCCATACAGATTCGAGAAGGACTTGGGGGTGATGGTAAGCAGCAACCTTAAACCAAGACAGCAATGCCTAAGCGTACGTAATAAGGCAAATAGATTACTGGGATTTATATCAAGAAGTGTTAGCAACAGAAGTCCAGAGGTTATATTACAGCTTTATACATCATTAGTAAGACCTCACCTAGATTACGCAACTCAGTTCTGGTCTCCATATTACAGAATGGACATAAATTCGTTAGAAAACATTCAGCGTAGAATGACTAAATTAATACATAGCATTAGAAATCTTCCTTACGAAGAAAGATTGAAGACCCTAAAATTACATTCACTTGTAAGACGTAGAATGAGGGAGACATGATCGAGGTATACAAGTGGAAAATGGGTATTAACAAAGGGGATATAAATAAGGTCTTGAGGATATCTCTCCAAGAGAGAACCCGCAATAATGGATTCAAGTTAGATAAGTTTAGATTTAGAAAGGATATAGGAAAGTATTGGTTTGGAAATAGGGTAGTTGATGAGTGGAACAGTCTGCCTAGTAGGGTTATTGAAGCTAGGACCTTGAGTAGTTTCAAATTTAGGTTGGATAAATTCATGAGTGAGAGGGGTTGGATTTGAGTGGGACTCGCGCATGAGTGGGTAGAATTGTCAAAGCTTATTTCTTGGGTAGCATTGAAAATTGGGTTGAGCAAATATTCTGTTAGTGGGACGGATTGTGAAGGACCTGCCTAGTATGGGCCAACAGGCCTGCTGCAGTGTTCCTCCTTTCTTATGTTCTTATGTTCTTATGTTCTTATGTGTCATCAGCGAATTTGCTCATATCACTAGAAATTCCCTCGTCAAGGTCATTTATATATATTATAAACAACAACGGGCCCAAAACCGATCCCTGTGGAACGCCACTTGTTACAGATCCCCACTCAGATTTAACCCCATTAATGCACACCCTCTGCTTCCTATTGGTGAGCCATGACTCGATCCATGAAAACACTTTTCCCCCAATGCCGTGAGAAGCCACTTTCTTTAACAGTCTCTGATGTGGTACTCTATCAAAAGCCTTACTAAAATCCAAATAAACAATATCGAATTCTTTATCATGATCAACTGCCTCAAAAGCCTTACTGAAAAAAGTTAATAAATTAGTTAGGCAGGAACGGCCCCTGGTGAATCCATGTTGAGTATCATTAATCAAATTATGCCTATCGAGATGGCTTCTTATGTTATCAGCTATAATCGACTCTAATAATTTGCCTACAATTGATGTTAGACTTATTGGGCGGTAATTTGATGGTAACGACTTGTCCCCTGCTTTAAAAATAGGAATTACATTAGCCATCTTCCACGTATCAGACACTACACCTGTTTGAAGAGATAGGTTAAAAATGTTAGTTAAGGGTTCACAGAGTTCAATTTTGCATTCCTTAAGAACCCTTGAAAAAAGCTCATCAGGGCCTGGCGATTTATTTTGGGGGAAAGTGCTGTCATGGATCGAGTCATGGCTCACCAATAATAAGCAGAGAGTGTGCATAAATGGGGTTAAATCCGAGTGGGGATCTGTAACAAGTGGTGTTCCACAGGGATCAGTCTTAGGCCCGTTGTTGTTTATAATATATATCTATGACCTTGATGAGGGAATTACATAACATAAGAAAGGAGGAACACTGCAGCAGGCCTGTTGGCCCATACTAGGCAGGTCCTTCACATTCCATCCCACTAACAGAATATTTGTTCAACCTAATTTTCAATGCTACCCAAGAAATAAGCTTTGATAATTTTATTTACTCATGTGCAATTCCCACTCAAATCCAACCCTCTCACTCATGAATTTATCCAACCTAAATTTGAAACTACCCAAGGTCCTAGCTTCAATAACCCTACTAGGCAGACTGTTCCACTCATCAACTACCCTATTTCCAAACCAATACTTTCCTATATCCTTTCTAAATCTAAACTTATCTAACTTGAATCCATTATTGCGGGTTCTCTCTTGGAGAGATACCCTCAAGACCTTATTTATATCCCCTTTGTTAATACCCATTTTCCACTTGTATACCTCGATCATGTCTCCCTCATTCTACGTCTTACAAGTGAATGTAATTTTAGGTCTTCAATCTTTCTTCGTAAGGAAGATTTCTAATGCTATGTATTAATTTAGTCATTCTACGCTGAATGTTTTCTAACGAATTTATGTCCATTCTGTAATATGGAGACCAGAACTGAGCTGCGTAATCTAGGTGAGGCCTTACTAATGATGTATAAAGCTGTAATATAACCTCTGGACTTCTGTTGCTAACACTTCTTGATATAAATCCCAGTAATCTATTTGCCTTATTACGTACGCTTAGGCATTGCTGTCTTGGTTTAAGGTTGCTGCTTACCATCACCCCCAAGTCCTTCTCGCAATCTGTATGGCTAAGTTCTACGTTATTTAACTTATAAGTGCTTGGGTTATGGACACTCCCGAGCTTCAGAACCTTGCATTTATCTACATTGAACTGCATCTGCCACTTTTCTGACCACGAATTAAGTTTGTCTAAATCTTCCTGAAGTTCTATGACATCTATGTTTGAATCAATTATCCTACCTATCTTCGTGTCGTCGGCGAATTTGCTCATATCACTAGTAATTCCCTCATCAAGGTCATTGATATATATTATAAATAACAATGGGCCTAAGACTGATCCCTGTGGAACACCACTTGTTACAAGTCCCCATTCGGATTTAACCCCATTTATGCACACTCTCTGCTTCCTATTGGTGAGCCATGACTCGATCCATGACAGCACTTTTCCCCCAATGCCATGAGCTGCCACTTTCTTTAACAGTCTCTGGTGCGGTACTCTATCAAAAGCCTTACTAAAGTCTAAATAAACTATATCGAATTCTTTATCGTGATCAACAGCCTCAAAAGCTTTACTGAAGAAGGTTAATAAATTAGATAGGCAGGAACGGCCCTCGTGAATCCATGCTGGGTATCATTAATCAAATTATGGTTATCTAGATGGCTTCTAATAATATCAGCTATAATTGACTCTAGTAATTTGCCTACAATTGAGGTCAGGCTTATTGGGCGGTAGTTTGACGGTAGTGATTTGTCCCCTGCTTTAAAAATAGGAATTACATTAGCCATCTTCCACATATCAGACACTACACCTGTTTGAAGAGATAAATTAAAAATGTTACATATTGGTTCACAGAGTTCCATTTTGCATTCCTTAAGAACCCTTGCAAAAAGCTCATCAGGACCCGCTGATTTATGACAGCACTTTTCCCCCAATGCCATGAGCTGCCACTTTCTTTAACAGTCTCTGGTGCGGTACTCTATCAAAAGCCTTACTAAAGTCTAAATAAACAATATCGAATTCTTTATCGTGATCAACAGCCTCAAAAGCTTTACCCAAAGAGCATAAACAGTCCCACTGGGACAAACCGATCATGGAAAAAATTGCCAACACAATGCTCACCAACTCTTCAGGAAAGGACAAAGCTCGTCTCCTAGCGGTGAAGGCACCACACTCAGGAGATTTCCTTCTAGCTGTTCCCAACTCCTCTCTGGGGACTCGATTCGACCCACAGGCCATTCGGATTGATGTTGCTCTTCACCTAGCCGCCCCCATACTCACCGAACATAGGTGTATTTGCGGCAGGGCGACGGCTGATCAATTCGGACTTCATGGTCTCGTGTGTCACACATCAGAAGGGAAGTATGCTAGACATGAGGAGGTCAATGACATTATAAAGAGAAGCCTCGCCACAGCCCGTTGCCCAGCTCAACGGGAACCCCAAGTGGAAAAATAAACACATAAGCAGTATAATGTGATCCTTTATTGACAACGTTTCGCCCACGCAGTGGGCTTTATCGAGTCACTTTTCTCCAAGCCAGGACACTAGGCACGACACTCCGGGGAAATAGGGAACCCCAAGTGCAGAGGTCTGATGGAAGTCAAAAGCGTCCTGATGCAGCCACTATGCTACCCTGGAAGGATGGTAAGCAGATTGCTTGGGACTACACCTGTGCTCCCACAATGGCAGACATCTACTTGCCATACTCCGTAGCCGAAGGGGTTGGAGCTGCCAGCCACAGGGAGACCCAGAAGACCGGCAAATATGAAGGCCTTTCCCCTTGCTATAACTTCATCCCAATAGGGTCGGAGACCCATGGAACATGGGGCAAGTGTGCTCTAAAGTTTCTCAAAGAGCTGGGTGAAAAACTCATCATAGAAACCAAGGACCACAGGGCGACCAGCTTCCTCTTTCCTATTGTATTCTTGTCAATGTATTTCGTCAATGTATTTTGTCTTGAAATAAATTTTATATATATTCAAAAGATGGGGTGGTAGGGGAAGTGGAATATTCAAATGGCTTCAGAAAGAAATCTAAATATTCTTTCTTGAACCCTTTTTATCCACTTCTCCGAGGCTATGGGACGCACAATTTACACCAGAGGTGGACCCCATATATATATATATATATATATATATATATATATATATATATATATATATATATATATATATATATATATATATATCCAGGGCTGGGCATGGGAACGCAGGATCGAATAGGGTATTTATAAAGTTTATCTTCTTCTCTTTTTTAGTATTTTCTACAGGAGAAGGGGTTACTAGCCCATTGCTCCCAGCATTTTAGTCGCCTCACACGACACGCATGGCTTATGGAAGAAAGATTTTTTCCACTTCCCAATGGATAATCGAGGAAATAAAGAAGAACAAGAATGATTAAGAAAAAAGAAGAAAAACCTAGTTGTGTGTAGGTATATATATGCATGTAAGAACATAAGAATGGAGGAACACTGCAGAAGACCTACTGGTCCATACAAAGCAGGTCCTTATTAAAACCACCCAAAGATACCCACTTTTCAAACCAAGACATTAATTTGTCCAAATCCTCCAGGAGTTCAATGTTATCCTCCACAGAATGAATCATACGGCCTATTTTTTGTATAAGAACACTGAAGCAGGCCTGTTGGCCCATACTAGGCAGGTCCTTCACAATCCATCCCACTAACAGAATATTTGCTCAACCCAATTTTCAATGCTACCCAAGAAATAAGCTTTGATAGATAATTCTATTTATTCATGTGCAAGTCCCACTCAAATCCAACCTCTCTCACTCATGAATTTATCCAACCTAAATTTGAAACTACCCAAGGTCCTAGCTTCAATAACCCTACTAGGCAGACTGTTCCACTCATCAACTACCTTATTTCCAAACCAATACTTTCCTATATCCTTTCTACACAGGCATGTGCATGCCTGTGTAGTGTGGCCTAAATGTAAATATAAGTAGCAAGATATACCTGTTATCCAGCGTGTTTATGAGACAGAAAAAAGAACACCAAAAATCCTACCATCATGTAAAACAGTGACAGGTTTCTGTTTTACACTCACTTGGCAGGACGGTAGTACCTCCCTGGGTGGTTGCTGTCTACCAACCTACTACCACAGGACGGTAGTACCTCCCTGGGTGGTTGCTGTCTATCAACCTACTACCACAGGACGGTAGTACCTCCTGGGTGGTTGCTGTCTATCAACCTACTACCACAGGACGGTAGTACCTCCCTGGGTGGTTGTTGTCTACCAACTTACTACCACAGGACGGTAGTACCTACCTGGGTGGTTGCTGTCTACCAACCTACTACCACAGGACGGTAGTACCTCCCTGGGTGGTTGCTGTCTACCAACCTACTACCACAGGACGGTAGTACCTCGGAAAAATAAACACATAAGCAGTATAATATGATCCTTTATTGACAACGTTTCGCCCACGCAGTGGCTTTATCGAGTCACAGACAGATCTACCTGGAAAATGAGCAACATGGAGATATATAGGGTACAGTCAGGTGGAGAATGCTGGGTCAGGTGGAGAAAGCTGCATGTGAGTCTTAAAAGTAGTGTGATAGTTGAAAACATAGTGTGACTTAAAGGACCTGCAGTGTACCATTCTTGAGTTCTAGGTGGGATAGCGTTGAAGAAGTTTCTTGGCAATAGGTTCAGCTATGTTGTAGAAGCCGTTGTTCTGGTTGAAGTTGTTGGATATACAGATGAGTGATGATTCTAGGATTCTTCGGTATTGCGTGTTGTCTTCTCTGGCGATGAGTCTTGCGTTTCTGTAGTTGATTAAATGGTTGTGTAAATTTCGGTGTTGAACACAGGCATTTCTTGAGTCGTCAGATCTGCCTGCGTACTGGTGTTCTGAAATGCGTGTTTGTAGGTCTCTGGAGGTTTCGCCAACGTATAATTTGCTGCAGCCATTACAAGGGATTGTGTATACCCCTGCCGTGGATTGAAGATTTTCCTGTCTGTTACTGGTAATGTCCTTAATGGTGGTGGATGTGGAGGTGGATACTCGGAATGAGGTCTTAGAAAAAATGTTGGAAACTTGTTTGGAAATGGAGTTGGTAGGAAGGACTATGTATCTCTTCTCAGCAGTGTCTTCTCTGGGTGTGTTGAAGATGTTTAATGCCCGTCGTCTGCAGTCTCTAATGAAGTGACGAGGATAGTGAAGTTTGGAAAAAACTTGTTCAATGAGGGAGCATTCTTCTTCAAGGAACTCACTGCTGCAGATTCTGAGTGCGCGCAGGAAAAAGCCTATAATTACACCACGTTTAATTTTGGTGTCGTGGTGAGAGTAGAAGTGGAGAAGATCGTGTTGATTGGTAGGTTTTCGATAGACTTTAAAACGAAGTTCATGGTCAGCTTTGCAGAGAAGAACATCAAGGAAAATTGACGACTCGCTTGATCTTCCTCTTCCAGCCAGCGATTTCATCGACCTTGTTGAACTATGTGTGGGCTTTACATGTTTCTCTTTCGAAAACCAACTCTTTCAGCAAACTTTTGGACTACCCATGGGATCGCCACTTAGTGCCGTCCTTGCGAACCTATATATGGAACATTTGGAAGCCGAACGATTTTCCACTATTATTCCCTCTTCTGTCACCTGGCTTCGTTATGTTGACGACATTCTCATCATAACTCCCAGACGCTTCAACGTTCAAGCTCTCCAACACGAACTCAACCAGGTTGAGCCATCAATCCAGTTTACACTAGAAGAAGAAGTCGACAACACTCTTCCTTTCCTTGATGTTCTTCTCTGCAAAGCTGACCATGAACTTCGTTTTAAAGTCTATCGAAAACCTACCAATCAACACGATCTTCTCCACTTCTACTCTACCACGACACCAAAATTAAACGTGGTGTAATTATAGGCTTTTCCTGCGCGCACTCAGAATCTGCAGCAGTGAGTTCCTTGAAGAAGAATGCTCCCTCATTGAACAAGTTTTTCCAAACTTCACTATCCTCGTCACTTCATTAGAGACTGCAGACGACGGGCATTAAACATCTTCAACACACCCAGAGAAGACACTGCTGAGAAGAGATACATAGTCCTTCCCACCAACTCCATTTCCAAACAAGTTTCCAACATTTTTCTAAGACCTCATTCCGAGTATCCACCTCCACATCCACCACCATTAAGGACATTACCAGTAACAGACAGGAAAATCTTCAATCCACGGCAGGGGTATACACAATCCCTTGTAATGGCTGCAGCAAATTATACGTTGGCGAAACATCCAGAGACCTACAAACACGCATTTCAGAACACCAGTACGCAGGCAGATCTGACGACTCAAGAAATGCCTGTGTTCAACACAACCATTTAATCAACTACAGAAACGCAAGACTCATCGCCAGAGAAGACAACACGCAATACCGAAGAATCCTAGAATCATCACTCATCTGTATATCCAACAACTTCAACCAGAACAACGGCTTCTACAACATAGCTGAACCTATTGCCAAGAAACTTCTTCAACGCTATCCCACCTAGAACTCAAGAATGGTACACTGCAGGTCCTTTAAGTCACACTATGTTTTTAACTATCACACTACTTTTAAGACTCACATGCAGCTTTCTCCACCTGACCCAGCATTCTCCACCTGACTGTACCCTATATATATCTCCATGTTGCTCATTTTCCAGGTAGATCTGTCTGTGACTCGATAAAGCCCACTGCGTGGGCGAAACGTTGTCAATAAAGGATCATATTATACTGCTTATGTGTTTATTTTTCCATTGTGTCGGTATTTTATACCATTTATTTCCACGGTAGTACCTCCCTGGGTGGTTGCTGTCTACCAACCTACTACCACAGGACGGTAGTACCTCCCTGGGTGGTTGCTGTCTACCAACCTACTACCGGTAACTCCAGGGATAGTATAAAGTAACAGCAAGTGTCAGTAAATGAGGGGAAACGGAAGATAACATAGAAACGTGTGAGAGAGCAGCCTGGACTCAGGGGCTACTAACGGTCAGGGTGAGAAACAGAATTGAATTTAAATTATAACAAACGTGTGAGATCCTCGGGTCAAAATGTCAAGCGAGGAAGGATGGGTTCTGGCTCCGGAAACAAGTGAGTCACTTGGTAAATAGATACTTTACCAGACAGTATATTTTAGGCTCGTTTCTTAATATACACGTCGATATGTAAGACAGGAGGGAGTGGTCATGAGGTATCCATAAGCACGTTATTTAAATTAGAGGATGGGCTTGGAGAGAGTCCGGATACGCACATGACCTTGCTTATTCAGGTTACAGAACTCGGCATGAACGTTTTATAATAGCCAGAGGGTCTTGTGACGCACTGTTGACACCCACGCCACCACAAACTGAACAGGAACCACACCCAAAATTATTAACGCTTGAGGAGCGTAAGGACTCCACTGTACTTCATTATATCGTACACTTGAGGTTGTGGATATTATGTAAATTTCCTGTAAGAAAGCGTCAAGAATTTCCGAGCTAATAGTTTACTAACTGCATTGGTAACACTGATCCTGGGAGAACTTAGCACAGTTTTCAGACACTTCAACACTAGGACATATTTATATACAGCGCCATTAAGTAATGATTTCGTTAAGTAATCTGTTTGTCTTTCATTATATATATGACATAATGTTAAGCAGCTACAGGATTCTCCTTTAAAGACATTCGTGTCAGGTCTCTGGCCGCCACCGGAAGCGATAGAATAACATTGCATGATGTGATGCCAACCTGGGGGTGGGTATATATATGTTGTCCCTTGAGACAAATATTTCATTCTCCAGGTCGCTCTCGAAAGAGGTGGTGCTTCAGAGTGCTGAGACAAAGTTAGATACACACAATGCAGGCGATGAAGCTACTCCTGTTGCTGCTGTGTGTGGTCGTTGCTGCTGTTAATACCATGAGCGTCAGCAGCTTGGGGAAGGTGTCAGCGAAAAAATCAGGCAAGTCCGCAGCGGAGAAAGCCTTCAAACTTGAAGTTAAACAGCTAAAGAAGATGAAATGCAAGCCTCGGCTGGTGAAGGTGTATGTGGCAGACGAACTGGGGGAGACGAGCGACTACCACGACAAGAGGCTCTTCCCGGAAGTGCTGGCTGTGAAGCGGTGCAGTGCCTCCTACAGCTACTGCGGCGACAACTTCGGCAGAGATTCGAACGTGTGCACAACCACCACACACAGGATGAAGAACTTTACCATTCGTTACCTTGACACCAACAGCAGTAACAACTTCGAGTACTTCAAGTTGCCCATCAAAGTTGACAGCAAGTGTGACTGTGTCTAGTGCAGATGAACAGGAAGAACATTGTTCCTATACTTAGTGTTGACACTCTGCGGAGTGGATACCAAGAGTTGGTGCTTGAAGTGTTGACACACTTCCATCAACACATATGTTCCCTCCTGACACTGTGAACCTTGTACTTGGTAGTGGCGCCGCCACCGGCCACCAACAACACTACTAGCAAGTGTAGAGGCCAACTGCAGGTTACCAACAGACTAGTGGTGACCACCACAACTACGAGAGTTATGGCGGAGCATTGAGAGCTGTGACATCCACCACGCTGTCACACCGGGCGAGTGACAGCTGTGACATCCACCATGCTGTCACACTGGACGAGTGACAGCTGTGACATCCACCATGCTGTCACACTGGACGAGTGACAGCTGTGACATCCACCATGCTGTCACACTGGACGAGTGACAGCTGTTACATCACCATGCTGTCACACTGGACGAGTGACAGCTGTTACATTCACCATGCTGTCACACTGGACGAGTGACATAGTTGTTACATCCACCACGCTGTCACACTGGACGAGTGACAGCTGTTACATCCACCATGCTGTCACACTGGACGAGTGACAGCTGATACATTCACCATGCTGTTATACTGGACTAGTGGTAGGGTTGTTACATCCACCATGCTGTCACAATATGCTAATTGTGCTCAAAATAACACATGTGTGTGTGTGTGTGTGTGTGTGTGTGTGTGTGTGTGTGTGTGTGTGTGTGTGTGTGTGTATGTGTGTGAGTGTGTGTGTGTGTATGTGTGTGTGTAGCTACATCGATAATAATTTCGAGACAAGTACCTGATATTAATAAACATATAAGTAATTATTTATTGAATATTTTATACAGTATTTATATATTAATGCTATTTATTAAAAAGGTAAATGTAATTGAAGTGTTTCATTTATTTCCATTAAAGAAGTAATGACTTTTGCCTGACAATAACACCTGATATTAAAACACCTAATTGTTTTCATGTGAGTTTAATAAAAATTACGTAATTTTTACAAAAACTCTGTTCAATGTACTATGCAAACATAGTGACATCAAAATCAATTTTACAGAGGAAAACTTTGAACAACTATTTTTGATTAATTGTGGACTAGAGAGAAGAAAAAAATATCTTCATTCGTGATGTATCACATTCCAAAACTAATAAAAACAAAAAACCACTAAAAAAAACTTCAGCTAAGGTGATATAACAGTTGATGAGTCGCCTCGGAAAAAGTTTAAGAATTTTTTAATGATAAAAATTGATTACGCAAACTACACGGAAAGAATAAGATTATTTTTACGTTATAGCTTATGTGTTATTGAGTTTTTCTTGTCAATCACGCAAAAATAAATATAATAAATATCATCCATTTAATGCAGAAGGAAAACCCGTCCTTCACCAGGTTGGTTATTTGGGTCTAAAGGCAATTAACTGTACGAGGGTCGTTATTAAGACTTCGTGTAACCTGTTCACCACTAATTATGAATACATTAATAATAATAATAATAATAATAATAATAATAGTTTATTGTGACATGATACAAAGATGTACAATGACTTATAGGAATGGGGTGTACATGCCAAAAGCCCCTTATATGCAGAGCATTGTGGGCAAACTTAAAATTAAACTTACAACTAAATGGGGAAAAAAATATAGTAAACAATTTCCAATATAAGTATAGTTGAGTATTTAAGCTATGAAATTTGAACATAATTTGAAAATAACAATTTTGAAACATAATAGTTTTACAATTTTGAAGCTTTACATTTTTATAATATATCAACATAATAATTTATTTGTAGTAATGCAATTTAGTAAATCAGATCAAACAAATCAAATCAGTTATTTGTATGAATTAAGGTAAACTCACAGTGCATATACACTGACAGATATACACCGTTCGGTGTATATATCCAAGCTTCGCTTCTCACAGAAGTATATATTATCAGCACCTGTGGAGCTGCTGTCAGCTGCTGTCAGCTGCTTCACACACGAAGTATTGCAGCTAATGTTGTTATTGAGCACAAATTCCTAAATAATTTAAAAATGCATTTTCTTTTTACGGTCTATGTGTTTGTATTATGAGGCTGCATAGTAGACGGTGTAGCAAATGTGAGTCTACTCTATTATACAGTAGTAGACGGTGTAGCAAATGTGTGTCTACTCTATTATACAATAGTGAATCTGTGATGGTCCATTTTGTAACTGAGACTAGTATGTAGAAGCAGTAAATAGTTAGGTTAGGTTAGGTAAGGTTCGTCAGGAAACAGGACAATTGTTTCCTGACGCGGGTCTTAGTCAGATGAGGACCCGCCGTTGGAGCTTTTGATCATCTGACCGAGACCTTTCGCTGGCTTACCGGTCCACCCCTTTAAAAATTATGGTCAGTTATAACCATTTCTTCACATGTGCAACATCTGGGTATCTTTATAGTAAACGTTTCGCCAACCAGTGGCTTTATCAATACAAAATTCTAGGACATAATTTGAAGAGTAGAACTATATACAAAATATGAAGTAATCAGTCCCTCGGCCTAGGAGTAGGTGTGTTCAGCACCGCTGGTGTAGAGAATCTGAAGACAAATGGTCAAATATCAGACATATGGACAAACCTACATCCCTGGGGAGGGGCAAGAAAATGGGAAGCAACTCTAAGCAATATTATCCATGTTGACTGAACCCAGAATGACACCAGTAACTGATACCAACGGAAAAATCATGAAATTCAGATGTAGAATAAACAATGACTTCTTTATAAACATAGAATTCAGAATCTATCCAGACAGCATGGAACACGGTACAGCTGGATAAAAAAAAAGTTTCCCAAATCTCTCTGTTGGGCAGAAATGATATCTAGCAAGTTAGATGTAGTGAACAGAGGAGTAAACACTGCCTTCGTGAATGAATTAACTCAGTTTGTAACGGCGATGGTGACTGGTCGACAAAATTTAATTGGAAGCAAGATCTGCGTATCTGTTGACAAGCAGTTTTGCGTTCGCGTATTTATTAAGTGGTTTAGATATTGATGGAGGCATTGTAGCAAGAATTTATTTTCATAGTTTTGATTAACCATTTCTGTTTACAAGACTTGTCGACGTTGCAATTTCAAAGGCATAAAATTATATAATGAGCGTAATCAGATTTAGAGATGAATGTTTGAACAACCATTAACGAACACGATTATGACTGTTTTTATAACATTTAGTACTAAATTTTCATTATACCTCCGACCACTTTACATATTGTGACAGCAATTAAGAATAGCAAAACACTGTAATATATGTTCTTACCTTCCATGAAGTGTTGAAGAAAAACACATTGGAAAGTAGGCTCAAATAACAATGTAGGCGTGATACCAAAGTTACCTATTTTACAACACACCTTGCTTAACATATTACAAATATTCTTTAAAATATAATTATATAGAGGGAGCAACACTCATTCACCCAACCCGTAAATCAAAGCTATGATTCACGGGAGGTGGTATTTTCCTTACAATATGTTCACTTACTTTTTAAGATGATTTCTATTGTTTGTTCGAAAACTCCAAGGTCAATCAAATTGTGAACCATCCATTCTAAATAAATCAATATATATGAAGTATAAACCACATCCCTTCATCTCACCTCCAATTAAGACAGACACACATAGCATCAAATACCTCGTGTCCAGATGAATCTTAGCTTCTTCTTTTTTCAGACTACCGAAGGAAGATTGTCTGACAACTTACGCCACGGAAGTTTGCCAAGCGCTTCGCTAACGTCCGTGATGTAAGTAGTCATGCAATCCCGTGTCGGAGGTCTGAAGGTGAAGAAAATCAGACACCGAAGTACGGTGTTTTCCTCGGGAAGAGTTGATAAAAATAAGTATTCTGCAAGAGAAGCTTCAGTTGTTCTGCTTCCTTATTCCTACTAAATTGACAAGCTATTCATAACCATGCAATGAAAAGTGCGAAGCAGGAAGCTTCGCTGTTGCTGAAGCAATCGTGCTTCGTAATCAACTAGACGTGCATCTCGCAAGACTGGTTCGTGGCTCGATTGGTAGCAGCATTAGCTCGCTCACCCGAGGATCGATATTCCATCCACGGCACTAGTGGAACCGTAGGGAATGTTTCCTTGTCCCTAGTTCCCTGTTCACTTAGCAGTAAGCACCTGGATGTTAGGTAACAGATGTCGGTCATATCCTAGAGATGATATGTTGACTTTTGGGTTATCCTGGATTAATAATCCGAGAAAATCGTCTTTATCTTAGTAAGAGGCTTAAGCTGCGAGTACACAGACTGAGACCTGACATTTTTTTTTACTGCGAGCACAGAATGATGATCCTAATAGAAGACTTTCAAGGGGTTTGCCTTAATGACTGAATCTGATTCCATATTTTCTAGCAATGTCTTCTCAGCAGATTAAGCTTATATTTTAAATTAATTAGAACAGTCAGTTAACATTATCGTATGTAAAATTCTTACTCATATTTAATATCATGATTTCAATGAACTGGGTCTTGGTCTGGTCGAATGGTGTTGTTATTCCTTATTTCTTTAACGACATTGGTAATTGCTCGTGGCTCAATCAGCAGAGGCCTCTACTCACACTCTGAGGGACGGGGGTTCGATTTCCCTTACGAACGGAAACTTTGGGCATGTTTCCTCTGTTCGCCTATCAACATTATTCACTAAATAAAATACTGGGCAACACACCGGTTGTCTATGTTCTCCATCAGTAAAATAGGTACCTGGTGTGTGTCGCATCCTGGGACAAAACTGACCAAATTTGCCTGAAAGGCTCTGCATAACAAGAGGTTTTCTATATAGTTTACCTGGAGAGAGTTCCCGGGGTCAACGCCCCTCCGGCCCGGTCTGTGACCAGGCCTCATGGTGGATCAGGGCCTGATCAACCAGGCTGTTACTGCTGGCCGCACGCAGTCAAACGTACGAACCACAGCCTGGCTGGTCAGGTACCGACCTTAGGTGCTTGTCCAGTGTCTGCTTGAAGTCAGCCAGGGGTCTATTGATAATCCCCCTTATGTATGCTAGGAGGCAGTTGAACAGTCTTGGGCCCCTGACACTTATTGTGTTGTCTCTCAACGTGCTAGTGGCACCCCTGCTTTTCATTGGGGGATGTTACATCGTCTGACGAGTCTTTTGCTTTCGTAGGGAGTGATTTTCTTGTGCAAGTTTGGTACTAATCCCTAGAGAATTTTCCAAGTGTATATAATAATGTATCTCTCCCGCCTGCGTTCTAGGGAGTACAGGTTTAGGAACTTCAAGCGTTCCCAGTAGTTGAGGTGGTTTATCGCAGTTATGTGTGCCGTGAAGGTTCTCTGCACATTTTCAAGGTCAGCAATTTCACTCGCCTTGAAAGGTGCAGTTAGTGTGCAGCAATATTCCAGCCTAGATAGAACAAGCGACCTGAAGAGTATCATCATGGGCTTGGCATCCCTGGTTTTGAAGGTTCTCATTATCCATCCTATCATTTTTCAAGCAGATGCGATTGATACAATGTTATGGTCCTTGAAGGTGAGATCCTCTGTCATGATCACTCCCAGGTCTTTGTCATTAGTTTTTCGCTCTATTGTGTGGTTGGAATTTGTTTTATACTCCGATGAAATTTTAATTTCCTCACGTGTTCCATATCGGAGTAATTGAAATTTCTCATCATTGAACTTCGTATTGTTTTCTGAAGCCCATTTAAAGATTTGGTTGATGTCTGCTTGGAGTCTTGCAGTGTCTTCAATGGAGTAAGCTCCAAATGTGGTCAGTTGGAAAACTTAAATGTATGCCCTTTTTAGTACCAATGGTATGGCGGGAGCAGATGAACCACCATGATGACTGCTACTTTTGTGTGACTAAAGTAGCTGACTAAAAATCGCATAATATACCCAAATATTCCTTCAGCAATAAGACCTGTTCCACACTCTGAAGATATTCCTGTACCTGTGCCACCTGAGACATGACAAATTTCATCAGAGTCTGATACCAGTGATTCTAAGGAGTTGGAAGTAGACTATGAACCACCAACAAATGACGATCCATATCACGGGTGGGGTTCGAACCCGCGGTCAGAGAGTCTCAAAACTCCAGACTGTCGCGTAAGCCACTGGGCCAGCTAACTTCAAGAAGATTCATCCAACTAGGTATATTTCTACACCATAGGAAGGTTAGCATAGGCACCACTGTGTCCACAAACGCAAGTTTTTACAGACGAATCTCCCGCTAGGATAGACGTGACGAACTCTAGCTCAAGTCTCTCTGACCGCGGGTTCGAACCCCACCCGTGGTATGGTTTGTTTGCAATCGTGTCATTACGTTAAAATGACGATCCCAAACCCTTTAACCAAGTTGAGCTCAATGACTTGGTGAGAGACCTTAACCTTCCAAAAGAAAGTGCACAATTACTTGGCTCTAGACTGAAGGAACACAGGCTTCTAGCTCCTGGAACAACATTCCCTTGGTACCGTCATCGTGAAGAGGAACTCACTCAGTTTTTTGACAAAGAGGAATCTTTAGTTTTCTTTTCAAATATTTCTGGCATTATTGTTATTGAACACATTGGGATGTCATACAAAGCAGATGAATGGAGACGCTTCACTGATTCTTCTAAAAGAAGTTTAAAGGCTGTACTTCTCTACAATGGCAACACAGCTGCATCTGTGCCAATTGGCCATATTCTCCAAATGTCAGAAAGTTACGCAAATATGAAGACACTAATATCTGCAATTAAGTACCAGAGTCACAATTTTCTCATTTGAGGTGATTTAAAAGTTATTGCTCTCCTACTAGGTCTTCAAGGAGGATTCACCAAGTATCCGTGTTTTCTGTGTCTTTGGGATAGTAGGGCAGACAGTCAGCACTATGAACAAAAAGACTGGCTACCAAGAACCAGCTTCTTACAAGGAAATCACAAAGTGAAAACTGTACCACTAGTTGACCCCAAGAAAATTCTGCTGCCACCACTCCACATCAAATTAGGGTTTATGAAAAAAATTTGTAAAGGCCTTGAACAAGAATGGAACTGCTTTCAAGTACCTGGAGTCAAAGTTTCCTCGTATAAGTGAAGGTAAGCTAAAGGCAGGAATCTTTGTTGGTCCTCAGATTCGAGAATTGATGAAGGACAAACATTTTGATGAAGCATTAGCAGGTGTCGAGGTGAATGTCTGGTTTTCATTCAAGCAGATTGTCCACAACTTCCTGGGAAACAGGCGTTCCCCCGAATATGAAAAAATGATCCAAGACCTGATTTCAAGTTTCCAACAACTTGGATCTAGAATGAGTGTGAAGTTGCACTTTTTGCACTCACTTCTTGACTATTTTGCCAACAATTGTGGGGACTACAGTGAGGAACAATGAGAGCGGTTCCATCAGGATATTTGCACCATGGAAACTGGGTACCAGGGTAAATGGAATGCAAGCATGAAGGCGGATTACTGTTGGTCATTGAAACGTAATGGTCTCGATGCACAGCACAAGCGAAAATCAAAGTGGTCCTCCTTCCTTTGATTCAGCATGTAGGCTAACCATTAGGAACATATTTTTTTTTTAATAAAATCATTTGATTTGATTCATGTTAATTTGCAATTCATATGTTCTTAAAACTAACACAATGTGCTTCTTCATGATTACTTGCCTAATTTCAATAAAGTAACAATTTATTAAAAATTCAATTTTTTTATCATTAATTTGCATTTTATTCAAAATCCTTACGTGATGGAGCAAAATGGTTTAGATATTTACAATCAGCAGCCCAAGAATATGTAAGATCGCAACCATGAATAAAAATAAAAATTAAAAACATTCCAAATGCAGACCAAATTCAAATGCAAAGCATTTATTGAACATGTTATTGAACACGGTGTTGCATATTCTGAGAAATGTTATAGATCACGGTGTTGCTTATTCTGAGAAATGTTATAGAACACGGTGTTGCTTATTCTGAAAAATGTAATAGAACACGGTGTTGCTTATTCTGAGAAATGTTATAGAACACAGTGTTGCCTGTACTGAGAAATGTTATAGAACACAGTGTTGCCTATACTGAGAAATGTTATAGAATACAGTGTTGCATGTACTGAGAAATGTTACAGAACACAGTGTTGCCTGTATTGAGAAATGTTATAGAACACAGTGTTGCCTGTACTGAGAAATGTTATAAAACACAGTGTTTCCTGTACTGAGAAATGTTACAGAACACGGTGTTGCCTATATTGAGAAATGTTATAGAACACGGTGTTGCCAATACTGAGAAATATTATAGAACACGGTGTTGCCTATACTGAAAAATAATTATATTTGTGAAAATATAGCATGGCATCAAGACGGTGCTCCACACACTTCGAAATAAATGTTCGTTCGTTCCTAAATTATAATTTTTGACATGGTTAGGACGTAGTGGGACAGTGGCAAGACCTTCTCATGACAACTCCATGTGATCATTCATTGAAGGGTCCAGTTGAAGATAGCATCTACGTAGTATAAATTAATGGTTTATAAATCTAACAAGATGAATAAGACGAACATGCAGCTTTTGGGTATGTATATTGTGGAGACGTACCGCCAACCAATACAGAGAATAACACCTGAGAAGGTGAAAGACATGAAGTAGTAGTTTGAGGTGATCAGTCCCGCTGGCTACTTCTCCACGTCTTCTTCCACCGTCTCCCACAGATTCATCAACACTGAGGGACTGATGTCTCCAGTATTATTTTCTGTATTGGAATGATAAACTCTATGGTGGAGTCGACGGCCAGAAACACAAAGACTTCGATCACAGGTCACTGTGATTCACGAAGACCTCGAGACGTCTAATAATAACAAAGAAATGTGGGAGGCTGTGTGTTGTTCAGTGGTCCGAAGACACAGCCACTGTACCGAACATAATGAACGACACTGAATTATTCCTATAATAACTTAAAAAATATTGTTCCTCTTAGAGTGATATAAATATTGCATAAGACAGATCACGACAGTGAGAACAGTGTAGTACACCTCATGGAACACCAGGGTGTTGAGAACAGTGTAGCACACCTCATGGAACACCAGGGTGTTGTTGCATCAGATGAAAATATGCACCAGTTGATGGTAGTACCAAGAGCGGAAATCAGCAGCAGCAGCAGCAGCAGTAGCAGTTGTAGTAGTAGCAGAGCAACAGCAGTAGTAGCAGCAACAATAACAGCAGCATCAGAAGAATCAGTAGCAACAGCAGCAACATCTGTAGCAGCAATAACAGCAGCAGAAGAAAAATCAATAACAGTAGTAGCAGTAAGAGCAGCAGTAACAGTAGCAGCAGCAGCAGTAGCAGCAGCAGTAGTAGCAGTGGCGGCAGCAGCAGGAACAGTAGTAGCAGCAGCAGCAGCAGCACAGCAGCAGAAGAAGAATTAGTAGCAGCAACAGCAACATCTGTAGCAGCAGTAGCACCAGCGGTAGAAGTAGCAGCAGCATTAGCAATAACAATAACAGTAGCAGCAGCACTAACAATAACAGCAGCAGTAGCAGGAGCACCGCAGAAGCAACACCAGCAGCAGCAACACCAGCAGTAGCAGCAGCAGCAGCATTCGTATCAGCAGTAGCACCAGCATAGAAGCAAGAATAGTCAGCAGCAACAGCAGCAGCGAGTAACAAGGAGACACCAGCAGCAGTAGAAGAGCAGCAGCTTAGCAAAACAATAGACAGTGACAGCAGCAGTATCAGCAACAATACAGCAAGTAGCAGAGCGCAAAGCATACACGCAGCATCAAAAGCAGCAGCAGATGTATCAGCAGGAGCAGAAAGTGGCAGCAGCAGGAGCAGCAGCAGGAGCAGCAGCAGGAGCAGCATGGAAACAACCAAAACAGTAAATGGTTGTTTCAGAGAGAGAGGTTGACGTGCTCGAGGGTTGTGGCAACAGTGTGCCTTAACTGGCTTTCTCCGCCTGGCGCACATTACTGCTGCTCCCTCCCACTGCTGCTGCTGCTGCTGTTTTGCTGTTCCAACTGCTGCTACTATTCCCTTCTACAGTACTACTTGTACTATGGCTGTTCTTGCTGTTCTTACTGCTGATACTATTCCTTCCAACAGTACTATGTTCCTGGCGCTCCTACTGCTGTTGTTGGTGCCGTACCCGCTGCTCCTACTGCTGCTGCTGTTCCTGGCGCTCCTACTGCTGTTGTTGGTGCCGTACCCGCTGCTCCTACTGCTGCTGCTGCTGTTTATGGTGATCGTTCTACTGCTGTTCCCTCCAACTGCTGCTGCTGTAGCTGTTTCTGGTGATCCAACTTGTGCTGTTCCTACTGCTGTTGTTCTCTCCTACTGCTGTTGTTCTCTCCTACTGCTGCTGTTCTCTCCTACTGCTGCTGTTCTCTCCTACTGCTGTTGTTCTCTCCTACTGCTGCTGTTCTCTCCTACTGCTGCTGTTCTCTCCTACTGCTGCTGTTCTCTCCTACTGCTGCTGTTCTCTCCTACTGCTGTTGTTCTCTCCTACTGCTGCTGTTCTCTCCTACTGCTGCTGTTCTCTCCTACTGCTGCTGTTCTCTCCTACTGCTGTTGTTCTCTCTGCTGCGGTTGTTCCTAATGCTTCTGCTGCTGCTGTTTCTCCTACCAGCAAGAGCAGTGGCGATGAAGGGTTCTTGATCCAAGTAACTCAAGTTACGTTCCTCTTCGTTGGATAAAACTTAATTGCCTTCCATTCTCAGAGTATTGAATGACTAATACGCGTTTAGCGCTTCCCCTCTACCTACCTGGAGGGTGTTCCGGGGGTGAGCGCCCCCACGGCTTAGTTCTTGACCAGGCCTCCAGGTAGATCAGGGCCTGATCAGCCAGGCTGTTACTGCTGGCTGCACGTAGTCCAGCGTACTAACCACAGCACAGCTGATCGGATACTGACTTCAGGTATCTGTCCAGCTCCCTCTTGAAGGCAGCCAGGGGTCTTGAAGGCAGCCAGGGGTCTTGAAGGCAGCCAGGGGTCTATTGGTAATTCCTCTTATGGCTGGTAAGAGGCTGTTGAACAGTCTTAAGCCCTGGACGCTTATAGTGTTTTCTCTTAGGGTACTCATAGAGCCCCTACTTTTCATTAGGGGTATGTTGCACCATCTGCCCAGTCTATTACTTTCATAGGGAGTGATTTCTGTATGCAGATTTGTTATCAGTCCCTTTAGGATTTTCCAAGTGTAGATTATGTATCTTGTCTGCGCTCCAGTGAGTACAGGTAAAGTGATTCTAAGAGTTCCCAGTAATTAAGGTGTTTGACGGAACTTGTATGTGCAGTAAAGGTTCTCTGTACATTCTCTAGATCTGCAATTTATCCTGCCTTGAATGGAGCTGTTAGTGTTTTGCAGTATTCCAGCCTATAGAGATCAAGTGATTTAAAATGGATCATCATTGGTATGGCATACCTTGTTTTGAAGGTTCTCATTATCCATCCTATCATTTTTCCTCGCAGATGTGATAGTAACACTGTTGTGATCCTTGAAGTTGAGATCCTCTGACAGTAACACTTCAGGTGGTAACACTGAAGGATCATCTAAGTGGTTAATGGACCTATGCCAGATTCACAGTCAAGTGTAGTGAAGGTGATCTTGTAGCCTCACCAGTTCTTGGTGTGTTATTTATCCAAGGATTTGGATAACATAACGCCTGTTAATTAGACAGCAGTGAATGGATGTTTTTCCCTGAGGTCTCTAGTACCACTACTCGTTGGTCTTCTTACAATTATGTTCAGTATAGATTACTATCCATAATCTTGGTCGAGGTAGGTAGGGACCTAGCATAGGTAGAGTGGTATTGCTTCAAAATAATAGGAGTCAGTCCCAAAGCTAGTCAGTGTCAACAGCAAGCAGCAAGAACCCCCAATTATGGTCGTCTTTGACCTGTATGGTTCTATTAGCCCAGGTGGGTTCAAACATCAATAGTTGCTCCACGAGGTGGACCACTGAACCATTGATCAGTGCATATCACTGTGTAAATTAGGTAGTCTTTTAATATTAATTGTCAGGCATATCTTTGAGTAATTTGCTGTAATATATGGCACATGTGTGTATGTTGAGGTGCACCAGGATGAGGATGCCCTGTCTCTGGGTGAGTGGGGATGTCCCACCCCACTTATAACCATTTTTGTAGCCACTTGAAATTGGGGATTATCCTCTGCTTCTTCTGGTGCGTAAAGGAAGGCCTAACCCCTCGATGGAAAGGTCATGTGACCCGTCCAACATGAGTGCCACCTCATACACTAGCATACAGTTCCACAGGAATTGGCAACGCTGCCATTGGGCACCCTGTGCTGTGGGCGTGGGCGTGGACTATGGTTAGGCCTCACCCTCGCGGGTGTGTTTGCAAGCAAATCCTCCAGACCACATAGGTCCACACTCACCTGACAGATGTCAAAAGTATGGGTCCACTATTTACGTAAGAAATATTTTGTTGGCTAATTGGTGTCATTAATGGGTTAAATGGGAGTATAGGACCCATGATTTATTTTTTTTACTCCCAGGGAGTGTCACTTCTTAAAATGTCTGTTGAAAGATAGTGACAGTCTAGTGATAACGTATTCTCGCTTTGATATCGAGCCTACAGTCAGTCATAAGCTGAGAAGCAAGCACTTCCTTCACCTTGTTCACAGACTGACAGAAGTTAGAGTCTGCTGATTTTAGCCCATAAGGCAGGTGTGTGTGACTAGATAGTCAGTCGTCTGTCAGTTCAAGTATTCACAACTCATCTCGGCTCCCACACACTTGAGGTCTGTTCATGTTAAGTTGTAGGGCGAGACTGAGTGATATAATCAGTAGTCTGTCAGCTGAGTGATTAAATACAGTTCTTCCTGGCTTACACACATGCTAAGACCTGCTAGTGCTATAAAACGAATTTGAGTTACTTGATCAGCAGTCAGAACCCATTGTCACTTGACTGAGTTCTCAGTTCATTGATTGATGGCGATTAGTGAAATGACAAAGGTCACAAATGATTTCAGAAGTAAGAGGGCTGAACAATTACCTGGCTGTCACTGGTGGCATGACCCTCCATTCACATAGGGAGCAGGTGCTGTCACCTTGCTGTGATTGATGATTAAAGATGTCATCACACAGTTTTAGTGAGTCTCTTCGGTGACGACCATCCTGTCATATAGAGAGCAGGTGCTGTCACCTGTCTTTGACTGGTGGCGTGACCATCCTGTCACATACGGGGCAGGTGCTGTCACCTGGCTATGACTGGTGATTTAAAACTCTTTAACACACGGTGTTAAAGAGTCTTGATAGTGTGATGACCATCCAGTGAAATAAAACAGCAGGTGATTGTAATCTATGAAATCAGTTCCATATGACTGTGTCATTTGCAATCGCATCAATAGATCGATTAGTGTATAAAACTGAGGTAAACAATGGGTTAATTAATGTTTCTGATCGCCGAGACTTGAGTGATCAACCTAATTACACTGATTACTCATGAGTTAATGAGGAGGTTTGAGTTTCATCATAAATAAGTCATCCCGAATAACTAATCACTTGTGTTGTGCATTGAGTAAGCCACTTTGTTGAGACAGTGATGAACTTTAAGTGACAATTGTTAGAGTTAAGTGTCACCTCCACAATACGAGAGGCTCTGGGAAGACTTTACCCAGTGGGAGATTGTGAGACCAGATGTTTGCTAAGTGACGCTCGTATTCTCAGATCACCCCCCCACTGATTATGGCACTCAGCAGGAGTGCCTGACCCCAGGGTCACTGACTGCTAGCCTCCCATCCTAGGAGAAGCCGTGAAACACAATCATAACGTCTTTTTTGAGATAATCAATGACACATCAGGACTGGCTAAGACCTCAAATTTGTGAATATCATAGTGACTGACATTGTGGAGAAACTTTTAAATAAGTACACCTTTCTGCATGATCATAAGAAATACATGACTATAAGGAAAAGTACTTATCTTGTTTGACTGCTCAGATCCCCTGCAGTCGCGGTTCAAGGGATCCCCTCCGACGTGGCTGTCTTGCTCCACAAGAGCTGTTGATAATGAGTAACTAGTGTAAGTGTTGACATTTAAATGAGTATATTCCAGTATAACAGAATAACTGGAATATAGTAAGTTACTCGTACCTGTTTTTTGTAGATGGTATACGCATGACGACGTTGGTTAGGCATCTCCTATCATAACACTCCCTAAACTTTTCTGCTGCAGCAGAATAGTGAAAAGAGAGGCCAGATAAAGATAAACAAAATTCTACTACAACTATTGTTTCATAATTCTTAAGCTAGTCATAAGTTTGCCTAAGACACTCCAATATAGAAACTGTATCATGCCAACACGTCACCATTTCCATTAATATATAAACTAACTGTTAAATTCTTAAATATTTTGAACTACCTCAATTTTGTAAGCCTAGTTAATCACTACAATTATCTAACCTTAATACCAGTATAATTATTGTGTCACTATAGAGTAAGATCTAGTATAAGACTGCTTAAAATGCCTAGGCATACCTAGGCATACTATTATCCTTCTTGTAATAATTATTTCATAAAATGTACAAATACCATAAAATATGTAAACCCCACTTTGTAATATTATCAGAAATAAAGTTGAATTGTATTGAATTGAATTACCCGGGGTGTTTGTAGCGTACCCCGTGATAACGTCGCACACGATGTCTTGAACGATGCAATAATGGACGGATTGAGTCACTCAGGAATGTTGCACTAGTGTTCGGTCACTCACAACGAGCTGGGTACACACTATCGTCATTTCACTATCAATCGTTCATGAGTTTCGTGGAATTATCCACGGCAGGGAGAACGCTAGTAACACGGTAATTTTACTTCAGCTCCCCCAATGTTTACACTCGAGAAATGACTCGGAGACACTAACACTAACTCGTGAACGTGACTTTACAGCGGGATTTCGTCACTCGTATTTTGCACTAGAGTGACTCCCTAGTGTTCCTGGATATTATCAGTATGATCCAGAGTCTTAGAACGCGCACTTCACTGCTGTCTTCGTTCTTTAGCGGGAGGAACTAGGCACTTGCGGCGTTCTTCGTGACACATTCACACCCTGGATACGTATCGCTATCTGATGCTCGTTACCCCACACGTCCCTGCACAAGATAGGAATTTTTGACTTGGATTAAAGACGTTCAGTGCCGGCCTTTGCAACAGGACTCAACTTAGAATCACTGTTTCTTGGTGTTCTAGGCGCGGATAGGGAGCCGTAATACCCCAAGTTCCATGATTAAGTAAGGGATGGTTTTATTTGAAGTTTTTAATGTTATGGGGAAATAGCAGTTCCCTCATGCTCACACTCGTAAGTACAAGTGGGAAGGTATTCTGGTAAAAAGCTGTGTTTCTTGTGACGCCTCGTCCATTATATGTTTCTGATAACTCTGGTGCGGGAACGAGGAAGCAAGGCTGTTTACAACTCTTTCTGAGAGGGCTGCCCTCTTTGGAGAGGGCCATTACCCCCTCTTCAAGAGGTGGAGAGATATCGCGCCCTTCATAAACTGAAGATTTTTCTTCACAGACACTCTCACGTGTGCTGTTTCAGCAAGCCTAGGGCTGACCCAGGCATACGATTTTGGAAGCAAAGGTTGGCAGTCTGGCTTCAGGGAACATCATGTAAAGGTGTCCCAGAGTCTAGCAAGGGACTCCTAGCATTGAAAGCCTTTTTGGATCTAAGCTGAATTCACAGTCAAGTGTTGTGAAGGTGACCCACCTTGTGCCCTTATTCATTCGTGGTGTGAGTGTTATTCACAAGGATTTGGGTGACATTAGGACATGACGACCGCTCATTAGGCAAGACAGGAGTGAATGGATGTTTTGCCCTGACATCTCTAATACCACTACTCGCTGGTCTTCTTACAACTATATTCAGTATTGATTGCAATCCATAAACTTGTTCAAGGCAGACAGGGACTTAGCAAAGGCAGAGTGGTATTGCTTCAAATTATTGAGAACCAATCCCTGAGCTGGTCGTTGTGTGCCAACCCCCGAGACTGTTCACTCCACAACAGACTGAGCATGGTGGATATTTTAGTCTGGGTGGACCAGACATCAGGTCTCATCAGAGACATCAAAGTGGTAAGTAGCCAGTATGCTAAGCAGTAATACAGTTTAATAGAAGGAAAAGGTCCACAATAACTAGGTTTTGCTTGGCTGGGGTCTATTTAGACTTTTATCAAGTAAGCACTCGACTAACGAGTGCTTACTTGATTAGGCACAGTAGAACCCCTAATTATCGACAACAAAAGTAATACTGCAGACGAATGAAATGCTGCAGACAAAAGTAATAGTGTCGACATAAGTAATACTGGAGAGGAATGTAATGCTGTAGATGTATGTTTTGACAGTGACAATGATAGTAACAATGACAGTGATAATAACAATGCCAATGATAATTACAATGACAATGATAATAACAGTGACCATGACAATGATAATAACAATGACAAAGATAATAACAATGACAATTATGGTAACAATAACAATAATAATGACAATGACAGCCACAATGACAATTTTATTTCCAAAAACCAGGGTTCAACATATAACTGACAATGGTTAAATTCGTCATAGAAAGGAGAAATCATTTAATTTAGTTAATTCGATTGTTATTATATTTATAATCTTTGACTTTTTTATATTTAAGATTTGGATTAAGATTTACAACATTCTGAGTTTTTACCTAACAATTTGTTTTAACATTTACTGTGGAAAATACTTATGATCATAATTTGGTTGTTACACATCCTGAAATATATTGGTGATAGTGATAACTGATTAATTGGGCTTTAACATAATCTAAACGAGGCTAAGGTCAGAGTTTTTATAACTCTTTTTTTGAAGCAGGTGGCAAAGGAAAAATCTGAACATCTACTGGAAAGGAGTTCCAAATTTTCAGCTTCTTATTTGGATGGATTTCCAGTATAAGTTGAGTCGTACACGTCGTATGGCAAAGAGATAAGTGTTTCTTGTATTATATCTTTGTGTTCTGTTGCGCTTCTCCAGGATGAGTTGGGTGCGTTGGGTTGAAGTTCGTTCTAAGTGTCCTGTATATAGAAAATGCTCACTAGTATTTGTGGATTTATTGTTTGAAGGTAAAATAAGACTTTTGAATAGTGGTGGTGGTGTCTGGAACCTGATTGGGTGATTATTCTAACAGCTTTTTCTTCTGTTGGGTAACAATGGGTTTTAGGTGATTTGTTGAAGTAGATTCCCAAACACAGATGCCATAAGTGAGGCAGGAATAGATAAGATAGACTTACGAGGTAAAGTGTTGTTCGTGGAACATAGTGGCGTATTTGTGATAGAATTCCCACGGTTTCTGGAAATTTTGTTGGATGAGTGTTGAATTTCAGGTTCTTGTCTTGTTTTTCTATGTGTGAATTATTTATTTTTCTGTTGAAATGAGTATTTTTAGTCTTATTCCTGAGGAACATGAAGGTCGTGTCAATATTGAGTGTAAGTTTGTTGGCTGCTGTCCAGGTAGAAATCTTTACGAGTTGACTATTATTTAAGACACTGGGACTTGTTTAAGTTCCCGGAAGGCATTTGGTAGTTCACTGATATAGATGAGGAATAATAGTGGGTAGCCGATGCTACCCTGAAGTTGATAGCCTGGGTTAATTAGGTAGTCATTGATGGTCACATTGTAACATTTGTCAGTAAGGACTTGATGTGCTATTAGAGACTTGATGTGCTATTAGAGACTTGATACAAAAATAACATTTATGAAGGAATTCAGGGTAACCGGTTAGCCGGACTTGAGTCCTGGAGATGTTAAGTATGGTGCCTGCACTCTGAGGGAGGAGAGTTAATGTTGCAGTTTTTTAACTGTAGTGAAGGCGCGCCTCTGGCAAGACAGTGATGGAGTGAATGATGATGAAAGTGTTGTTTCTTTTTCGGGCCACCCTGCCTTGGTGGGAAACGGCCGATGTGTTAATATAAATAAATAAATATTGGGTGTATAAGTGGAATATGGAAGTATTATATAAAAAAGTGTCTTTTGTTGAACAAGCAGAAGGAAAGGTACTATGAATTTTATATAAACTAGACGTAAAAATATATATGATGATTAATAAAAATAAAAAACAGTTTGACTAAAAGGATAATATATACAATAAACAGGAAAATTACTTTAATAAACAAAAGTTATTAAAAAAACGAAACTATGTAAGAATAGGCAAAAACCAGGAGATAATTTAGATAAAGTACAATATCCAGAGGGGACAGGACAGTTTTCTTTAATAAATATAACACTGAGAATTTAGTGTAAAACAGAAAAACAGTGCAATTATATAGCAGAGATTGCAATGTGATACTTGCATTGGTTGTATAAAAATACTTTACACATGAGACTGTTTACATATGAACATTTCATTATCAATGTAATGGACATACTTGACATAGAGTGGTACTTACGCAAGATACATAAGCGGCATTTACTAATGGAATTTAAGATGACGTTGAGAATGTGGGATCAGTGAGAGGAATGTTGAGTTTGTCGAGTACTTTTACTCCTTTGTCATAGTGTACAGTAAGTCCTCACTTGACGTCATTTATAGGATCTTAGAAACTGCAACTTTAAGCAAAACGACGTATAAGGCAACCAGTTTTACCATAGGTTAATTTATGTAAACATCAGGGGTGTACAGCGCACTCATTGTATCAGGGGATAAATCAAGGAATAAATGTTTGCAAAGTGAAAAATGTTGTTCCAAACACCATGCAGTTCAAAAACAAACAATAACAAATATGGCGGGCTCGCTGAGCGCTTTCGTACCACATCGTTTATTGTCGTATATTTATATGATTGTCATATACTTTACGAATTTCTATTTTACAATCATTTGTATTCATTCATTCATTTTCCAACCCGCTTATTCCAGTTCAGGGTCGCGGGTAGCCGGAGCCTATCCCAGCATCTCAGGGCACAAGGAGGCAACCAACCCTGGACAGGAGGGCATTCAATCGCAGGGTACACACACACACACACACACACACACACACACACACATACACACACACACACACTCATACTGGGACAGTTTACATAATGTGCACCAATAAATCTAACATACACATCTTTGGGGTGAGGGAGGAAACTGGAGTACCCGGAGAAAACCCACCCAGACATGGGAAGAATGGAGAAGATACAAACTCCACACAGACAGTGGCCAAAGCTGGGAATCGACTTTTTGTTCTCATCATCGTTATAACGAAACGAAGTTGAATGAAACGACGTTAAGTGAGGCCTTACTATAAATATTAGGGTCCGTCACTTTTCTCGGTGAACCACTTAATAACACTTTATCACTTTGATAGCCTTGATAATGCCCATTTTAATAGAGACGTGAGCCATGGGCACCAGTCATTGGCTTGCCTATCTTATATGCTTCTTTGATGAAGTATCAAGCAATGTTTCATTACAATTTTCACACAGTTCTTCACAGTTCACAGTTCTTCACAGTTCACAGTTCTTCACAGTTCACAGTTCTTCACAGTTCACAGTTCTTCATGATTACATTCAGTAGGTACTGCTCCTTCATGTCCACAGGCTGGTCAGCTGCTCATGTTTTTTTGGTGAGGTGATCCTCGAATCTATCTTCGATTTGTGATTGGACAGAAGTTATAAGCTCTAAAGTAGACATGGTAGCTTTATTTTGCAGCATTGTTTCTAGATCAGATATTGAACAGTAATGACAGCTTATAATAGTGTGTAGTTGCTTTCAAGTGCTCATATAGTTTTCTTTGATAATTAATAATAACCAGAAGATTTTCTTTCTGCAGGTTAAATCCGTTGCAGGGGAAGATTTGTTCGATCTGCACAGGTGTTGAATGTGTGTCTACTTCGCTCTGGTTACGGGTTGGGTAATTCGTGTCATATTCACGGCTGTATTAACCAATAAACATGTGCTTAGGGAATCAAGGGAAGGGGGACACCATAGAAATTATCCATTGCTGGATTTACCATGGACCATATGGTGCAAAACTGCCCATGGGTCAGCTGAACTAGGCTCCCACCAGAAATGAAAAAATTGCACTCATATACGTGCAATGATATTAATAAAATAAAATAGTAATAATAGATGCTAGTGATATACATTAATCTTGGGAATACAACAAAATTAGAATCTGGTAAACTGCCACTCGGTCCACCGAGGATCACGTGATCGTTCTTGTCTTGGTCATGTCAGCTGTTCTGTTCAGTCTTGGTCATGTCATCTGTCCTGTACAGTCCTGGTCATGTCAACTGTCCTGTACAGTCCTGGTCATGTCAAATGTCCTGTACAGTCTTCCACTGGGAGTGAGGGAAGCAGCGCTCAGGACAGTGTTGACAGCTGGGGGTTTCTCCTAATTTAGATTCCTCATATCATGGTTCTGCCAGTGATATAATATACAAACAAAGAGAAGAGTTTTTAGTTAAGTGGAGCAAAAAAAAAGCGAAAACTATCAAGTGAGAAACAATAGAAGACTTTGGATTTAGTGTTCAAGACTGCAAACCTGGCTGATTTCTTCACGCAAGTTCCACAACTTGATATATATCGATTCCAGATCAAAACTCCGTCATCAGAAGTGTACACAAATACCACTTTGATCACTTCAAAATCAAAATATGATGACGTTGGAATCACCGAGGTGTCACAAGCAGGTTCATCCAGCACATGTCTCACTACTGGTCTCACTACTTGTCTCACTACTGATCTCACTACTGATCTCACTACTGATCTCACTACTGGTCTCACTACTGATCTCACTTTGCCTGTAAATTCTCTTAATACCTCTACTGTAAATGCTGAATTAAGTTGTTTTACAAGACATTCTAGGGTTGAAATAATTGCTGAAAATGAAAGTTTAGTGGACCCTGGTGATGGTGGTGATGCTGGTGATGCTGGTGGTGATGCTGGTGATGTGATGGTGGTGGTGGTGGTGGTGGTGATGGTGGTGAAATGATTCAGTCCGCACACGATGAAGAAAATACAGCAAAACATCCAGGGCTGTGGCTAGATTTCTCTGCTGATGATGTGGCTTATTGGACTGCTTGTGGACCAGCGACTTCAACACCACACTGGGCCATTCTTACCGGCACTTCACTCGTGGCAAACCTTCAAGATAATGTTCACAAAACTTTGGGATAAAAGCCAATGTGAGAAGTTTACAATTTTGTTTGTAAACTGTTTGCTCATAAAAATTTCTCACATTTTGTTATAAGAGAAGAATTTAGTGACTGGCGAAATACTATTGTAATTGATCATCATGAAGCAAACACTACTCACCGAGACTACGCTAACATACTTAACTCACAGACAAGGTGCGGGGTTGGCACAACAGTGGGAAAAACATATTCAGGAAGAGTTATTACTGGGAACATGTCTTGGGGCATGTCATTGCTGTTATTACTGGGAACATGTCTTGAGGCATGTCATTGCTGTTATTACTGGGAACATGTCTTGAGGCGTGTCATTGCTGTTATTACTGGGAACATGTCTTGAGGCGTGTCATTGCTGTTATTACTGGGAACATGTCTTGAGGCGTGTCATTGCTGTTATTACTGGGAACATGTCTTGAGGCGTGTCATTGCTGTTATTACTGGGAACATGTCTTGAGGCGTGTCATTGCTGTTATTACTGGAACATGTCTTGAGGCGTGTCATTGCTGTTATTACTGGAACATGTCTTGAGGCGTGTCATTGCTGTTATTACTGGGAACATGTCTTGAGGCGTGTCATTGCTGTTATTACTGGGAACATGTCTTGAGGCGTGTCATTGCTGTTATTACTGGGAACATGTCTTGAGGCGTGTCATTGCTGTTATTACTGGGAACATGTCTTGAGGCGTGTCATTGCTGTTATTACTGGGAACATGTCTTGAGGCGTGTCATTGCTGTTATTACTGGGAACATGTCTTGAGGCGTGTCATTGCTGTTATTACTGAGAACATGTCTTGAGGCGTGTCATTGCTGTTATTACTGGGAACATGTCTTGAGGCGTGTCATTGCTGTTATTACTGAGAACATGTCTTGGGGCGTGTCATTGCTGTTATTACTGGGAACATGTCTTCAAGCGTGTCATAGCTGTTTTTACTGGGAACATGTCTTGAGGCGTGTCATTGCTGTTATTACTAGGAACATGTCTTGAGGCGTGTCATTGCTGTTATTACTGGAAACATGTCTTGAGGAGTGTCATTGCTGTTATTACTAGGAACATGTCTTGAGGCGTGTCATTGCTGTTATTACTGGAACATGTCTTGAGGGTGTCATTGCTGTTGCGTGTCATTGTTGTTTGAATGTTGGTGTCATTGTTAGAACATGTCTAGGTGTCATGTTACTGAACATGTCTTGAGGCGTGTCATTGTGTTTTTGAACATGTCTTGGGTGTCATTCTGTTATTACTGGCGTGTCATTGTGTTATTACTGGAAATCTGAGGCGTGTCTTCGTATAGGACATGTTTGGCGTGTCATGTTTATGGAACATGTCTTGAGGCGTGTCATTGCTGTTATTACTGGGAACATGTCTTGGGCGTGTCATTGCTGTTATTGGAACATGTCTTGAGGGTGTCATTGCTGTTATTACTGGAACATGTCTTGAGGCGTGTCATTGTGTTATTGGGAACATGTCTTGGGCGTGTCATTGCTGTTATTAGAACATGTCTTGAGGCGTGTCATTGCTGTTATTACTGGAACATGTCTTGGCGTGTCATTGCTGTTACTGGAACATGTCTTGGGTGTCATTGCTGTTATTAGGGAACATGTCTTGAGGCGTGTCATTGCTGTTATTAGGAACATGTTTAGCGTGTCATTGGTTATTGGGAACATGTCTTGAGGGTGTCATTGCTGTTATTGGAACATGTCTTGAGGCGTGTCATTCTGTTAACTGGGAACATGTCTTGGGCGTCTTGCTGTTATTATGGGAACATGTCTTGGGCGTGTCATTGCTTATTACTGGGAACATGTCTTGAGGCGTGTCATTGCTGTTATTACTGGGAACATGTCTTGGGGCGTGTCATTGCTGTTAATGGAACATGTCTTGAGGGTGTCATTCTTATTTGGGAACATGTCTTGGGGTGTCTTGCTGTTATTAGGAACATGTCTTGGGCGTGTCATTGCTTACTGGAACATGTCTTGGGCGTGTCATTGCTGATTACTGGGAACATGTCTTGGGCGTGTCATTGTGTTATTACTGGGAACATGTCTTGGGCGTGTCATTGCTGTTATTACTGGGAACATGTCTTGAGGCGTGTCATTGCTGTTATTACTGGGAACATGTCTTGGGGTGTCATTGCTGATTATGGGAACATGTCTTGGGCGTGTCATTGCTGTTATTGGGAACATGTCTTGAGGCGTGTCATTGCTGTTATTACTGGAACATGTCTTGAGGCGTGTCATTGCTGTTATACTGGGAACATGTCTTAGGCGTGTCATTGCTGTTATTACTGGAACATGTCTTGGGCGTGTCATTGCTGTTATTACTGGGAACATGTCTTGGGCGTGTCATTGCTGTTATTAGGGAACATGTCTTGGGCGTGTCATTGCTGTTATTACTGGAAATGTCTTGAGGCGTGTCATTGCTGTTATTGGGAACATGTCTTGAGGCTGTCATTGCTGTTATTACTGGAACATGTCTTGAGGCGTGTCATTGCTGTTATTACTGGAACATGTCTTGAGGCGTGTCATTGCTGTTATTACTGGGAACATGTCTTGGGCGTGTCATTGCTGTTATTACTGGGAACATGTCTTGAGGCGTGTCATTGCTGTTATTACTGGGAACATGTCTTGAGGCGTGTCATTGCTGTTATTACTGGGAACATGTCTTGAGGCGTGTCATTGCTGTTATTACTGGAACATGTCTTGGGGCGTGTCATTGCTGTTATTACTGGGAACATGTCTTAGGCGTGTCATTGCTGTTTTACTGGGAACATGTCTTGAGGCGTGTCATTGCTGTTATTACTGGAACATGTCTTGAGGCGTGTCATTGCTGTTATTACTGGGAACATGTCTTGAGGGTGTCATTGCTGTTATTACTGGGAACATGTCTTGAGGCGTGTCATTGCTGTTATTACTGGGAACATGTCTTGAGGCGTGTCATTGCTGTACTGGGAACATGTCTTGAGGCGTGTCATTGCTGTTATTGGGAACATGTCTTGGGGTGTCATTGTGTTATTGGAACATGTCTTGAGGCGTGTCATTGCTGTTATTACTGGGAACATGTCTTGGGCTTCATTGCTTTTTCTGGGACTGTCTTGGCTGTTATTCTGTATTCTGGACATGCTTTGGGCTGCTGTTATTCTGAACATGTCTTGAGGTGTCATTGCTGTTTGCTGTGTTTAGGCTGTCTTGCTGTTATTATGGGAACATGTCTTGAGGGTGTCATTGCTGTTATTACTGGGAACATGTCTTAGGCGTGTCATTGCTGTATTATGGGAACATGTCTTGGGCGTGTCATTGCTGTATTCTGGATCATTCTTGGGGCGTGTCATTGCTGTTATTACTGGGAACATGTCTTGGGCGTGTCATTGCTGTTATTACTGGGAACATGTCTTGCTGTCATTGCTGTATTATGGGCTGTCTTGGCTTCATTGCTGTTTACGGCTGTCTTGGCTGTATTGCTGTATACTGGAACTGTCTGGTGTATTGCTGTTTTAGGGAACATGTCTTGACTGTATTGCTGTTTGGGCATGTCTTGGGCTGTATTGCTGTATTCTGGGAACATGTCTTGAGGCGTGTCATTGCTGTTATTCTGGAACATGTTTGGGCTGTCATTGCTGTTATTACTGGGAACATGTCTTGGGCGTGTCATTGCTGTTATTACTGGAACATGTCTTGAGCGTGTCATTGCTGTTATTACTGGGAACATGTCTTGAGGAGTGTCATTGCTGTTATTACTGGAACATGTCTTGAGGCGTGTCATTGCTGTTATTACTGAAACATGTCTTGAGGAGTGTCATTGCTGTTATTACTGGAACATGTCTTGAGGCGTGTCATTGCTGTTATTACTGGGAACATGTCTTGAGGGTGTCATTGCTGTTATTACTGGAACATGTCTTGAGGCGTGTCATTGCTGTTATTACTGGGAACATGTCTTGGGGCGTGTCATTGCTGTTATTACTGGGAACATGTCTTGAGGGTGTCATTGCTGTTATTACTGGAACATGTCTTGAGGCGTGTCATTGCTGTTATTACTGGGAACATGTCTTGAGGCGTGTCATTGCTGTTATACTGGAACATGTCTTGGGGCGTGTCATTGCTGTTATTACTGGGAACATGTCTTGAGGCGTGTCATTGCTGTTATTACTGGGAACATGTCTTGAGGCGTGTCATTGCTGTTATTACTGGGAACATGTCTTGAGGCGTGTCATTGCTGTTATTACTGGAACATGTCTTGGGGCGTGTCATTGCTGTTATTACTGGGAACATGTCTTGAGGCGTGTCATTGCTGTTATTACTGGGAACATGTCTTGGGCGTGTCATTGCTGTTATTACTGGGAACATGTCTTGGGCGTGTCATTGCTGTTATTACTGGGAACATGTCTTGGGGCGTGTCATTGCTGTTATTACTGGGAACATGTCTTGAGGCGTGTCATTGCTGTTATTACTGGGAACATGTCTTGAGGCGTGTCATTGCTGTTATTACTGGGAACATGTCTTGAGGCGTGTCATTGCTGTTATTGGGAACATGTCTTGAGGCGTGTCATTGCTGTTATTGGGAACATGTCTTGAGGCGTGTCATTGCTGTTATTACTGGGAACATGTCTTGAGGCGTGTCGTTGCTGTTATTACTGAGAACATGTCTTGGGGCGTGTCATTGCTGTTATTACTGGGAACATGTCTTGGTGCGTGTCATTGCTGTTATTACTGGGAACATGTCTTGAGGCGTGTCATTGCTGTTATTACTGGGAACATGTCTTGAGGAGTGTCATTGCTGTTATTGGGAACATTTCTTGGGCGTGTCATTGCTGTTATTGGGAACATGTCTTGAGGCGTGTCATTGCTGTTATTACTGGGAACATGTCTTGAGGTGTGTCATTGCTGTTATTACTGGGAACATGTCTTGAGGCGTGTCATTGCTGTTATTACTGGGAACATGTCTTGGGGCGTGTCATTGCTGTTATTACTGGGAACATGTCTTGGGGCGTGTCATTGCTGTTATTACTGGGAACATGTCTTGGGGCGTGTCATTGCTGTTATTACTGGGAACATGTCTTGAGGCGTGTCATTGCTGTTATTAGTGGGAACATGTCTTGAGACGTGTCATTGCTGTTATTACTGGGAACATGTCTTAAGGCGTGTCATTGCTGTTATTAGTAGGAACATGTCTTGAGACGTGTCATTGCTGTTATTAGTAGGAACATGTCTTGAGGCGTGTCATTTCTGTTATTAGTGGGAACATGTCTTAAGGCGTGTCATTGCTGTTATTCCTGGGAACATGTCTTGAGGCGTGTCATTGCTGTTATTACTGGGAACATGTCTTGAGGCGTGTCATTGCTGTTATTACTGGGAACATGTCTTGAGGCGTGTCATTGCTGTTATTACTGGGAACATGTCTTGAGGCGTGTCATTGCTCTTATTACTGGGAACATGTCTTGGGGCGTGTCATTGCTGTTATTACTGAATGTTATTATTGAATGAGGATGTTAACTTAAAAACATGTTCAGATTTGTATGGATCATTAAGTTACCAACTGTGCACTTCACGAGATGAATTTGAAAGATATGAAGCAGCTACAAAGAAAATGCTACGAGATGTTGAATACAAGGCAACTCAAACTCACAAATATATCAGAAAAAAAGGTACCCAGAAGTTTATCTGAACGCCTGAGATAAACCATCCACGGGATGGGGATTGAAATCATTGCAAGTGGTATGGTTTATTTGCAATCATGTCATTACGGTTTCGTGAGCCAGGGATAAATTTCGTATCACCATCTTTTACACAATTATTGACAAACTTGAAACTGAGATGAGAAGAAGAGGAGAGATATTCAGTGAAATAGCAGAGAGGTTTTCTTTTCTAAGTGATGTGCCACATAATGTCAGCTGATTGATGCTGACCCTGAGGAGTTGAACATTAATTTCTCAGCTGAGCTTCAGCAGTTTCACTCATATGTGCGTCTGAAGTTCAATGGAACACAAAAATGTAAAAACAAGATTCAGTCTTGCTGAACTTTATAAAATAATTGTAGACGACAATATTGAGTGTTTTTCCAAATGAAAACATTTGCTTTCGTATATTTTTAACATTAATAGTCACAAATTGCTCAGCTGAGCGTTCATTTTCTCAGTTGAAATATATTAAAAATCCCAGCAGAACAACTATGCAACATGGCAGCTGGATGCCTTATCTCTAATAAGTGTTGAAGATGATTTACGTAAAATTAATTTTGAGGATCTGATCAAAGGCTTTGTAATTAGAAAAAGTAAGAGAAAACTTTTAAAATATAAATGAAGTATACAAAAATTCACATTATTTTCCATCTTACTGGAGGTTTTGTTTCAATTAGAAAAGTAAAGTTTTATTTTACGGTTTATTATTGTTTATAATTTGAATGAGTGTGTATGCACCTGGAGAAGTGAGGAGTGTAGAGGAGAGAGAGAGTGAGTATGTACTTTTAAACCTAGTGGTAGGGGACCTAAATACTAAAGTAGGAGAAAAGTTTAGAGAGGGTGTGGTTTGGGGTGCCAGGTGTAAATGATAATAAGGGCCCTTTGATTGAACTTTGTATAGAGGGGTTTGGTTATAGGTAACACATATTTTAAGAAAAAAAAAGGATAAATAAGTATACAAGATATGATGAAGGGCGTAATGACAGTAGTTGTTTACTAAGTACGTACTGATAGATAAAAGACTGTTGGGTAGACTTCAGGATGTACATGATTATAGAGGGGCCACAGATATATCAGATCACTTTTTAGTTGTAGCTACAGTGAGAGTGAAAGGTTGATGGGATACAAGGAAAATGGAAGCAGCAAGTAAGAGAGAGGTGAAGGTTTATAAACCAAAGGAGGAGGCGGTTAAGGTAAGATATAAACAACTGTTGGAGGACAGATGGGCTAGTGAGAGTATAGGCAGTGGGGTAGAAGAGGTATGGGGTAGGTTTAAGAATGTAGTGTTAGAGTGTTCAGCAGAAGTTTGTGGTTATAGGAAAGTGGGTGCAGGAGGGAAGAAGAGCGATTGGTGGAATGATGATGTAAAGAGAGTAGTAAGGGAGAAAAAGTTAGCATATGAGAGGTTTTTACAAAGTAGAAGTGATGCAAGGAGGGAGGAGTATATAGAAAGAAAAAGAAAAGTTAAGAAAGTGGTGAAGTAATGTAATAAGAGAGCAAATGAGAGAGTAGGTAAGATGTTATCAACAAATTTTGTTGAAAATAAGAAAACGTTTTGGAGCAAAATTAATTAGTTGAGGAAGCCTAGGGAACAAATGGATTTGATAGTTAAAAATAGGAGAGCCGAGTTAATAAATGGAGAGTTAGAGGTATCGGGAAGATGGAAGGAATATTTTGAAGAATTGATAAATGTTGATGAAGACAGGGAAGCTGTGATTTCGTGTATAGGGCAAGGAGGAATAACATCTTATAGGAGTGAGGAAGAACCAGTTGTGAGTGTGGGGGAAGTTCATGAGGCAGTGAGTAGAATGAAAGAGGGTAAAGCAGCTGGGATTGATAAAGATAGAAATGTTAAAAGCAGGTGGGGATATAGTTTTGGAGTGGTTAGTGTTTTTATTTAATAAATGTATGGAAGAGGGTAAGGTACCTAGGGATTGGCAGAGAGCATGCATAGTTCCTTTGCATAAAGGCAAAGGGGACAAAAGAGAGTGTAAAAATTATAGGGGAATAAGTCTGTTGAGTATACCAGGTAAAGTGTATGGTAGAGTTATTAATTAAAGAATTAAGTGTAAGACGGAGAGCTAGATAACAGATGAACAAGGAGGCTTTAGGAAGGGTAGGGGGTGTGTACACCAAGTGTTTCCAATGAAACATATAGGTGAACAGTATTTAGATAAGGGTAAAGAGGTTTTTGTGGCATTTATGGATATAGAAAAGGCGTATGATAGGGTGGATAGGGGTGGGTACAATGTGGCAGATGTTGCGAGTGTAGAACTTTATGCCATTCCATTTGACGTACTTATATGGCGGAGGTAGATGGGTTTTTGCTCTGGCTGAGTTGTCCTCTTGATGTGCTGGTGTCTGGGGAGTAACAGTGGCTGTGTCAATCGTTGGTGTACTATCAGTGGTGATGTTTGCAGCAGAGGAGGGAGGCTGGGTTGAGGTCTCTGATTGGTCTGTTTTTTTTGGTGAAGGAAGCCAGTGGAAGCATCTCATTGGTGGGATTTTGAGGCGGCTTATCACCAGTAAGAAATGGTGGTGGTGGTAGAGCTGCTTGAGAAAGACTTGCAGGTATTGAGACATTACCTGGAGTTTACCTGGAGGGAGTTCCGGGGGTCAACGCCCCCGCGGCCCGGTCTGTGACTAGGCCTCATGGTCGATCAGGGCCTGATCAACCAGGCTGTTACTGCTGGCCGCACGCAGTCCAACGTACGAACCACAGCCTGGCTGGTCAGGTACCGACTTCAGGTTGATGAGGAAGTAATGGATTGCCATTCCCTCGGCGAGAGCTTGGGCAGCCATGTTGACGTCAGTTAAGGTGACCTTTAGCACTGAAGAAATGTTGGGTATTTTGGTGATGTGGTCCACAGAGGCCCAAGGGTTCTGGTCTTCTATTGATGTCTTGATTTCTTCGATAGGCTGAGTTGTGAAAAGTTTGTTCAGTCGTTTGAGGAACACCATTTTCTTGGCCCTCAGAGCTGGGAAAGACATGACTTGAAATCCTTGGTTATGCAGAGTGGTTGTTGCGTTCGCGGTGATTAACTTTTCAGCTTCAATGTCGTCAGTGCAGACTACAATGAAAGCCGATTGGAGGGTGAGAATCGCAATAAATTTGACCTGCAACCTGCCGCGAACGGCAGATGCAAGTGCCAGTTTGAATGAGTCATTTACTGTCCCACTTCTTAGTTTGATCTTTCGCACGATTTAACAAATGCATCGTGGACGAGCATGGAAGACGGCGAATGCAGAAATTAAGGTTACCCTCTCCAACGGGGATCGCAGGGATAAGATGCGTGTTCCTCCGGTGTTAGCCTTCCCATATTACGAAGGAACCGAAGCGGTGATCGGCGATTAACAGCCCCTATAGCAGCAGAAACCTCACTTTGCGAATACTTTCACGAAGCTGTGCATCAGTAAGAGTTCGTTGATACTATGCCAACAGAATGAGCAATTCGGCAGCAACGCTGTAGTGGTAGTTAGGGCAAATTTTGTAGGGTATACTCAGACACTAGTCGCCTAACACGTGTTGGTGGCATAACCCACTTTGACAATACGCTGTTTGCAACACACTCAACACAAAGCAGTAGCACAGTACAACTTGCAGGACGCACACATTAGCAAGGCTGACATGCAACACCGAAAGCGATAGCACGGCTAACACGCAGTACCAGAAGCGATAGCAAGGTTGACATGCAATAGCAAAAGTGATACGAGAGTCATTGTGAACGATACTAAGACCAGCCTCCCGGACAGAACCCCCATATTATGAACACAGGTTTATAATAGCGATGACCAATAGTGGATTAAGCAAAAGACATCAGATGTTATATGACTTGTATTTCCTTCACCATAGAAGCAAGCTGGTATTTAAAATATGTCCACTGGTTACACTGTACAATAATGTGAGAGCAAGCATATAATACATGGTCAAAAGAGGCAAAATGCAAGCACCAGACACGAAGCACAGTGAGAAATCAGCAGTCCAGACAAGTCTGACAAAACTCGTATCACAAGTGTACCACATTGCTTCACAACTCTGGCGGGATTTCCTGTGATTGGCCGATATGGCAGTGTGACATACAACAAATAAAATGTAACATATTCGTATCATGCCACAGAAGTTCATGGGTGATGTCCTTCTGGCACTCCTATGAAGATCATTCGTGATGTCTTGGCACTCCTATAAAGTTCATGCGTGATGGCCTGGCACTTCTATAAAGTTCATGGGTAATGACCTGGCACTCCTATAAAGTTCACGGGTGATGACCTGGCACTCCCATAAAGTTCATAAGTGATGACCTGGTACTCCTATAAAGTTAAAGAGTGATGACCTGGCACTCCTGTAAAGTTCATTGTTGATGACCTGACACTCCTATAAAGTTCAAGGGTGATGACCTGGCACTCCTACAAAGATCATAGTTGATGACCTGGCACTCCTATAAAGTTCACGGGTGATGACCTGGCACCCCTATAAAGTTCATGGGTGATGACCTGACACTCCTATAAAGTTCATGGGTAATGACCTGACACTCCTATAAAGTTAAAGAGTGATGACCTGGCACTCCTATAAAGTTCATTGTTGATGACCAGACACTCCTATAAAGTTCAAAGGTGATGACCTGGCACTCCTAAAAAGTTCATAGTTGATGACCTGGCACTCCTATAAAGATCATGGATGATGACCTGGCACTCCTATAAAGTTCATTGGTGATGACCTGGCACTCCTATAAAGTTCAAAAGTGATGGCCTGGCACTCCTATAAAGTTCATATTTGATGACCTGGCACTCCTATAAAGTTCAAGAGTGATGACCTGGCACTCCTATAAAGTTCGTAAGTGATGACCTGGCACTCCTATAAAGTTCATGGGTGATGACCTATCAATCCTATAAAGTTCATGGGTGATGACCTGACACTCTTATAAAGTTCAAAAGTGATGACCTGGCACTCCTATAAAGTTCATATTTGATGACCTGGCACTCCTATAAAGTTCAAGGGTGATAACCTAGAACTCCTAAAAAGTTCATGGGTGATGACCTGGCACTCCTATAAAGTTCATAAGTGATGACCTGACACTCTTATCAAATTCAATGATAATGACCTGGCATTTCTATAAAGTTCATGGGTGATCTGGCACTCCTATAAAGTTCATAGGTGATGACCTGGCACTCCTATAAAGTTCATGGGTGATGACCTGGCACTCCTATAAAGTTCACTGTTGATGACCTGACACTCCTATAAAGTTCATGGGTGATGACCTGACACTCCTATAAAGTTCATAGTTGATGAACTGACACTCCTATAAAGTTCATGGGTGATGACCTGGCACTCCTATAAAGTTCACGGGTGATGACCTGACACTCCCATAAAGTTCATAAGTGATGACCTGGTAATCCTATAAAGTTAAAGAGTGATGACCTGGCACTCCTGTAAAGTTCATTGTTGATGACCTGACACTCCTATAAAGTTCAAGGGTGATGACCTGGCACTCCTACAAAGTTCATGGATGATGACCTGGCACTCCTATAAAGTTCACGGGTGATGACCTGGCACCCCTATAAAGTTCATGGGTGATGACCTGACACTCCTATAAAGTTCAAGAGTGATGACCTGGCACTCCTATAAAGTTCGTGGTTGATGACCAGACACTCCTATAAAGTTCAAGGGGGATGACCTGGCACTCCTAAAAAGTTCATAATTGATGACCTGGCACTCCTATAAAGATCATGGGTGATGACCTAGCACTCCTATAAAGTTCATTGGTGATGACCTGGCAATCCTATAAAGTTCAAAAGTGATGACCTGGTACTCCTATAAAGTTCAAGGGTGATGACCTGGCACTCCTTTAATGTTCGTAAGTGATGACCTGGCATTCCTATAAAGTTCATGGGTGATGACCTATCAATCCTATAAAGTTCATGGGTGATGAACTGACACTCTTATAAAGTTCAAAAGCGATGGCCTGGCACTCCTATAAAGTTCATATTTGATGACCTGGCATTCCTATAAAGTTCAAGGGTGATAACCTGGCACTCCTATAAAGTTCATGGGTGATGACCTGGCAATCCTATGAAGTTCAAGGGTGATGACCTGGCACTCCTATAAAATTCATAAGTGATGACATGACACTCATCAAATTCAATGATGATGACCAGGCATTTCTATAAAGTTCATGGGTGATCTGGCACTCCTATAAAGTTCATGGGTGATGACCTGGCACTCCTATAAAGTTCAAGGGTGATGACCCGGCAACCCTACAAAGTTCATGGGTGATATGGCACTCATAAACTTCATGGGTGATGACCTGGCACTCCTATAAAGTTAAAGTGTGATGACCTGGCACTCCTATAAAGTTCATGGGTGATGACCTAGCACTCCTATAAAGTTCAAGGGTGATGTCCTGGCACTCCTTTAAAGTTCATGTGTGATGACCTGGCACTCCTATAAAGTTAAAGGGTGATGACCTGGCACTCCTATAAAGTTTATGGTTGATGGCCTGGCACTCCTATAAAGTACGTAAGTGATGACGACCTGGCACTCCCATAAAGTTCATTGTTGATGACCTGGCACTCCTATAAAGTTCAAGTGTGATAACATGGCACTCATATGAAGTTCATGGGTGATGACCTGGCACTCCTATAAAGTTCATGGGTGATGACATGGCACTCCTATAAAGTTTAAGGGTTATGACCTGGCACTCCTATTAAGTTCATGGGTGATCTGGCATTCATATAAAGTTCATTGGTGATGACCTGGCACTCCTATAAAGTTCAATTGTGATGACCTGACACTCCTATAAAGTTCATATGTGATGATCTGGCACTTCTATAAAGTTAATGGGTGATGACTTGGCACTCCTATAAAGTTCAAGTGTGATGACCTTGCAATCCTATAAAGTTCATGGGTGATAACCTTGTACTCCTATAAGTTCATGGGTGATGACCTGGCACTCCTATAAAGTTCATGGATGATGACCTGGCACTCCTATAAATTTCATGGGCGATGACCTGGCACTCTTATAAAGTTCATGGGTGATAACCTTGTACTCCTATAAGTTCATGGGTGATGACCTGGCACTCCTATAAAGTTCATGGATGATGACCTGGCACTCCTATAAATTTCATGGGCTATGACCTGGCACTCTTATAAAGTTCATGGGTGATGACCTGGAACTCCTGTAAAGATCATGGGTGATGACTTGGCACTCCTATAAAGCTCATGGGTGATGACCTGGCACTCCTATAAAGCTCATGGGTGATGACCTGGCACTCCTATAAATCTCATGGGTGATGGTCCTGCAAACACTCTTAGGAAGCTCGTGGGTAGTATTGGTTGGATGAGTGTGTTGCGTGGGTGATTGTGTTACATGTGTGAGTGTGTTGCTTGGCTGATTGTGTTACATGTGTGAGTGTGTTGCTTGGGTGATTGTGTTGCTTGATTTGTTGCGTTGCTTGAGTGGGTGTGTTGCTTGATTTGTTGTTTTGCTTGAGTGGGTGTGTTGCTTGAGTGGGTGTGTTGCTTGGTTTGTTGTGCTGTTTTAGTGGCTGTGTTGCTTGATTTGTTGTGTTGCTTGGGTGGGTATAATGCTTGGGTGGTTGTGTGGCACAGGTAGGTGCATTACTTGAGTGGGTGTGTTGCTTGGGTGATTGCATTGCTTCGGTGGGTGTGTTCCTTGGGTGTGTATTCCTCTGGTGGTTGTGTTACTTGGATGTGAGTGTTCCTTGGGTGTTGCATGCAAAGAGTATGTAACCTTTATTCGGAGCATGTTAACACACCCACATAGGCTCCCCTCCAACCAGCGAACCATCGTTAAGGGTTTGGTGATGAGGGCCCCATCATCAAATCAACGACTCGGTTCAGCCAATTAAATGCGAGTTTAACAATAACAAAAGGTGACGTGGTTACCACTCACAGTTTGTCATTGGAATTCCTGCATAGAGCTGGTTGTGGAAAGTTGTCTGTCTTTTGGCTGCTGCTTAGCCTAGACAACTGTGGCGTGCACTAAACACTACTCCTTTGTATATAGTGTACATAGGTGTAAATATCACTTTGTTATACTTGGTGAAGGAAAAGACAAAAGTCTTATATAATCACAATTACTTGGTGAAGGAAAAGATAAAAGTTTGGAATTAATCTAGCTGATTTTTGAAGAAATACAATTTCAATACATCTTCTACTGTGTTTCTTTGCTCCAAGCTTCCTTTACACTCAGGTTAACAGGCCATTGAACCTGAGGTTGTAATATGGGGGCCTGTCCGGGATCTGAATTTGGAGACTTAGAGCAGGAGTTGAGCCTAGAGTTGAAGTTCGCGCAGGAGCTAGTCTTGTATCTAGATAGCTTGCTATCTGGCATTGCTTACGCTTTGCCAACGCTTCACGAATTTTGTGTCTCATTTTTGCATTCGCTCGCTATGGTCAGCCTGCTATTGTGAGTATTCTGCAATTTGGTTTGTTATTGTGTATCAGCCTTGCTATTGTGTGTGTGCATATTGGCTTTGCTATTGCGTGTCAGCTCTGCTATCGTATGAGTATACTGCAATTCGTACCGTGCATAGAGCTACAGCGTGTTAAAGTTGGGGGTTAATGCCACCTATTCGAGTCAGACGGTTAGTGTCTGAGTTAACTCTGCTAAAGTTGCCCAAACTATCTCTACAGCGTTGTTGGCGTATCGCTCGTTCTATTGGTGTTGAATACCAGCGTACCCTTACTGCTGCTCAGCTGCGTGATATTATAAGGAGTAAAATACAAACTGAAACTATGGCATATCAGTCTAGTGTTTCTCCCTCTACAGGAGCTGTTAATCGTAGGTCACCATTGAGGTTTCTACAAAATGGGAGAGACAAAACTCCTGAGCAAAACCAGCAAGTCACAGGTGTGGGGTTATCAACAGGTGAGTCTGGTTCACTGGCGCTTGAACTAGCTAGACTCACTCTTGAACAAACTAAAGAACAGCGTGCATTTGCTAAGGAGGAGTTTGATAGAGAGAAGGAGAGGAGACAATTCCATCAGACTGTAGATGACTTCAATTTGCAAAGGGCAGTACAGTTTGTTCCTCGTTTTGTTGAAGCAGAGCCTGAACAGTTTTCGAAGCATTTGAAAACCAGGCTCGAGCTTTAGGTGGCCTGAGGTTCATTGGGCGTCACTGGTGCATACTGCGTTGTTTGGTAAGGCACAAGAATTTACTTCTAGCCTGGGAAATGCTGACTTTGGTAACTATCGTATTGTGAAAACCACTGTTCTTGGGGCTTATCAATGTATTTCTGCCAAGTATAGGAAAGAATTCAAACTCGGCAGAAGGCAGTTGGGTCAGTCTGCTGTTGATTTTGTCAGACAGCAGACCAGGGCTTTAC
>WNWK01009107.1:17500-79306 GCA_009830355.1 Cherax destructor | reverse complement strand
CACACTTCCCAAACACAACTTCCCAAACACACTTCCCAAACACAGCTCCCCAAACACAACTCCCCAAACACAACTCCCCAAACACAACTTCCCAGACTTTACTCTGCTCTCAGTATCTCTGGGTTACAGTGACGTGGCATTCAATAGTGCCACTATTGAATGAAGCAATCAACAGCTAGTGTGACCTCATCTATGACCTCATTAGCAACTGCTTGGTGCAAGTTGACGCTTGTTACGCCTCCAACAAGAGTAGTTTGATCAATAGCAGTGAATGAGGTGATCCAACCCCTCAGACGCAACACGGAATTAATTAGAGTTACGCTATCTGTGTGCTCTTCTGTGGGACAATTTTCCTCTCTGGAGAATGTTTCTGATGGAGCCGGATGTATCTTACTGATGGGGATTAAATGAGAACTATGCAGGCTTGCTTGCCTTCCAGATTGTCTCTCTGTCTGTCTACCAGCCTGCTTGCTTGTCTCTCTGCCTGTCTACCAGCCTGCTTGCTTGTCTCTGTCTGTCTACCAGCCTGCTTGCTTGTCTCTGTCTGTCTACCAGCCTGCTTGCTTGTCGCTCTCCCTGTCTACCAGCCTGCTTGCTTGTCTCTCTGCCTGTCTACCAGCCTGCTTGCTTGTCTCTATGCCTGTCTACCAGCCTGCTTGCTTGTCTCTGCCTGTCTACCAGCCTGCTTGCTTGTCTCTGCCTGTCTACCAGCCTGCTTGCTTGTCTCTGCCTGTCTACCAGCCTGCTTGCTTGTCTCTCTGCCTGTCTACCAGCCTGCTTGCTTGTCTCTGCCTGTCTACCAGCCTGCTTGCTTGTCTCTGTCTGTCTACCAGCCTGCTTGCTTGTCTCTCTGCCTGTCTACCAGCCTGCTTGCTTGTCTCTGCCTGTCTACCAGCCTGCTTGCTTGTCTCTCTGTCTGTCTACCAGCCTGCTTGCTTGTCTCTGTCTGTCTACCAGCCTGCTTGCTTGTATCTCTGTCTGTCTACCAGCCTGCTTGCTTGTCTCTGTCTGTCTACCAGCCTGCTTGCTTGTCTCTCTGTCTGTCTACCAGCCTGCTTGCTTGTCTCTGTCTGTCTACCAGCCTGCTTGCTTGTCTCTCTGCCTGTCTACCAGCCTGCTTGCTTGTCTCTCTGCCTGTCTACCAGCCTGCTTGCTTGTCTCTGCCTGTCTACCAGCCTGCTTGCTTGTCTCTGCCTGTCTACCAGCCTGCTTGCTTGTCTCTGCCTGTCTACCAGCCTGCTTGCTTGTCTCTCTGCCTGTCTACCAGCCTGCTTGCTTGTCTCTCTGCCTGTCTACCAGCCTGCTTGCTTGTCTCTGCCTGTCTACCAGCCTGCTTGCTTGTCTCTGCCTGTCTACCAGCCTGCTTGCTTGTCTCTGCCTGTCTACCTGCCTGCTTGCCTGCTGGATGGGACGCACAGACAGGCACCACTGCGAGATACATTAGATTGTTGAATGAAGCCGGTGAGCACCCTTTTGAACCTCCACTACCAACACTACACACACACACACACACACACACACACACACACACACACACACACACACACACACACACACACACACACACACACACACACACACATACACACACACAGAGTTGGAGGTAACGATACTTTTTACGACAGCGATACCAGCATCAACAATGACAGTGTGAACCTTGGCACTGCTGGCACTGGTACCAGGTACTCTCCCTACCTCCCCACTCTTACCTTGGCACTGCTGGCACTGGTACCAGGTACTCTCCCTACCTCCCCACTCTTACCTTGGCACTGCTGGCACTGGTACCAGGTACTCTCCCTACCTCCCCACTCTTACCTTGGCACTGCTGGCATTGTCCATCAACAGCAACACTCACGAGGCACTGTGACCATCTGGCACTGTCCGCCTTCCAGCACACCCTAGAGAACACACTTCAGCCAGAGTCTCTCTCAACAACTTAACTTTCACCACTGGTTGACACACTAACTTGACCTCTTTTATTCGTGAGTTAATGACCTACGTTACTAGATTGATTAATATTATATTAATAATTTGTATACGTTGTCAGGTTTATGTGGCTGTGGTGGTGGTGCTCCATCACACTGTCTTGTTGGTGGTGCTCCATCACACTGTCTTGTTGGTGGTGCTCCCTCACACTGTCTTGTTGGTGGTGCTCCATCACACTGTCTTGTTGGTGGTGTTCCCTCACACTGTCTTGTTGGTGGTGCTCCCTCACACTGTCTTGTTGGTGGTGCTCCATCACACTGTCTTGTTGGTGGTGCTCCCTCACACTGTCTTGGTGGTGGTGCTCCCTCACATTGTCTTGGTGGTGGTGCTCCCTCACACTGTCTTGTTGGTGGTGCTCCCTCACACTGTCTTGTTGGTGGTGCTCCTCACACTGTCTTGTTGGTGGTGCTCCATCACACTGTCTTGGTGGTGGTGCTCCCTCACACTGTCTTGTTGGTGGTGCTCCCTCACACTGTCTTGTTGGTGGTGCTCCATCACACTGTCTTGGTGGTGGTGCTCCCTCACACTGTCTTGTTGGTGGTGCTCCCTCACACTGTCTTGTTGGTGGTGCTCCCTCACACTGTCTTGTTGGTGGTGCTCCATCACACTGTCTTGGTGGTGGTGCTCCCTCACAGTCTTGGTGGTGGTGCTCCCTCACACTGTCTTGTTGGTGGTGCTCCCTCACACTGTCTTGGTGGTGGTGCTCCCTCACAGTCTTGGTGGTGGTGCTCCCTCACACTGTCTTAGTGGTGGTGCTCCCTCACAGTCTTGGTGGTGGTGCTCCCTCACAGTCTTGGTGGTGGTGCTCCCTCACAGTCTTGGTGGTGGTGCTCCCTCCCTGGATCACCAGAGTCCCTGGACCACAACAGACCCTGGACCACCACAGGCCCTGGACCACAACAGGTCCTGGACCACCACAGCCCCTGGATCACTACAGACCCTGGACCACCACGGCCCCTGGACCATCACAGCCCCTGGACCATCACAGCCCCTGGACCACCACGGCCCCTGGACCATCACAGCCCCTGGACCATCACAGCCCCTGGACCACCACAGCCCCTGGACCACTACAGACCCTGGACCATCACAGCCCCTGGACCACCACGGCCCCTGGACCACCACAGCCCCTGGACCACCACACTAGAAAAGCAATGAAAACTATATATGATGTGAGTGAAGACACTGCATGAGTGACCTCACTCAGTCATACAACTATTTGCTGGCTTCCCAAGTTGTACACCATCACAGTAGAGTTGCTGTATGCAAATGAGAGGTCCTGGACCAGTACACACATATATATTGCTTCAGGGAAGTAAGTAAAAAGTCTTAGAGGAAAGATATTTTGATTTCTCGCAGAATCCATTTGAATATTCCGCTTCTCGTAGCACACCATCATTTATAAATTTCCAAATACGTGTATTTTACTATGCAATATGTTGCACAAGGCTGAGAAGATATATTGATGGAACAGAGATGGCGTATACAACACGTGCCCAGTTCCTCAGAGCTGGGGCACGTACCCAGGATTCAAGAGGCATTACCCCTCTGAACTGCAACACTAAGCCGCTGGAACAGACTACTAGCTGCTCTGGGAGCCTTAGTTGCCCTCACTAGTCTTTTGCCTATCTCTTTAAGGAACTTGGAAGCATTCTTACCACACTAGCGAGTCTCTGAACCTACAAGATAATGATGGACAAGTCCCCCATGTTTTATAGACTTTCATGACTCCCTCAAGGTGCCCCTCTCCCTCCCTGGGTTAGAGACCATCTTCAGGTAATTTACGTGTGTTGGGAGGAGTTGTGACAAGGAACTTTATAAGTTGTCACTTATGTGGCAAGCCAAGCTAAAACATTCTTTTTTATTTTCACACACTGGATAAAACGTAATAAAGCATAATTCATCTGTCAATCTTTATTGTGCATTCATACAATGAATAATTATTATATAAAACTGTCGATATGAGAGAGAGAGAGAGAGAGAGAGAGAGAGAGAGAGAGAGAGAGAGAGAGAGAGAGAGAGAGAGAGAGAGAGAGAGAGAGAGAGAGCAGTTACCAGTAACACAGACAAAGATGTTACACCAGACTGTTAGAGTTGCAGCGACGCACAAGTGTTATTGTCACTGGTCACGATACAATGATGATATATATACAATATTATGAGACAATAGCCCTATAAATAACTAGAAACTATATGTTGTGCACTAGCAATTATCTAGAAGTTATCCTACGTCAGCAACGATACAATAGTGATCTTACTAAGACAACAATGTAACAGTTATCGTACTCAGACATCGCTGTACCAGTTATCGTACTCAGGCAACGATGCACTAGTTATTGTACACTGGCAACGATACAACAGTTATCGTACTCAGGTATTTACATACACATTATCTTTCTTACCTCTTCATAATAAATAAATTTCTCAGAGTTACGACAAGTATCATCCAGATTTCACGCGACTTAAAACTTCTATTCAACTGAAAATTGACCGATAATAAGTGGAAATATGCGTTCATTTTCATGTATATATATATATATATATATATATATATATATATATATATATATATATATATATATATATATATATATATATATATATATATATATATATATATTAATATGGATCATTAACAGAACTGCGGCTAGCCGGGATTAGATCCTGCGTCACCTTGTTCACCTCCGTCGGACAAGACACTACTGGTGGTAACAAGGAGCTACAGCTCAGGGCCCCAAGTGTCTTCAAAATAGCAGCCTGGATTTCTGTTATCAGTTATCTTTGTATAGTTATCAGTTATCTTTGTATAGTCATCAGTTATCTTTGTATAGTCATCAGTTATCTTTGTATAGTCATCAGTTATTTTTTATAGTTATCAGCTATCTTTGTATAGTTATCAGTTATCTTTGTATAGTTATCAGTTATCTTTGTATAGTTATCAGTTATCTTTGCAGATGATGTGAAGTTGATGATAAGAATTCAATCGGACGAGGACCAGGCAGAACTACAGAGGGATCTGAACAGGCTGCAGGACTGGTCCAGAAATTGGCTCCTGGAGTTCAACCCCACCAAGTGCAAAGTCATGAAGATTGGGGAAGGGCAAAGAAGACCGCAGCCGGAGTACAGCCTAGGGGGGCCAGAGACTACAAACCTCACTCAACGAAAAGGATCTTGGGGTGAGTATAACACCGAGCACATCTCTTGAGACTCACATCAACCAAATAACAGCTGCAGCATACGGGCGCCTGGCAAACCTAAGAACAGCATTCCGACATCTTAATAAGGAATTGTTCACGACTCTGTACACTGTGTATGTTAGGCCCATACTGGAGTATGCAGCACCAGTTTGGAACCCACATCTAGCCAAGCACGTAAAGAAGCTAGAGAAAGTGCAGAGGTTTGCAACAAGACTAGTCCCGGAGCTAAGGGGTATGTCCTACTAGGAGAGGTTAAGAGAAATCGACCTGACGACACTGGAGGAGAGGAGACATAGGGGGGATATGATAACGACATACAAGATACTGAGAGGAATAGACAAGGTGGACAGAGACAGAATGTTCCAGAGATGGGACACAGCAACAAGGGGACACAGTTGGAAGATGAAGACTCAAATGAATCACAGGGATGTTAGGAAGTATTTCTTCAGTCACAGAGTGGTAAGGAAGTGGAATAGTCTGGGAAGTGATGTAGTGGAGGCAGAATCCATACATAGCTTTAAGAAGAGGTATGATAAAGCTCATGGAGCGGGAAGAGTGACCAAGTAGCGGCCAGCGAAGAGGCGGGGCCAAGAGCTGTGCCTCGACCCCTGCAACCACAACTAGGTGAGTACAACTAGGTGAGTACATACACAACACACACACACACACAAACAATATACACACACATACACACACACACAATATACACACACATACACACAGTATAGTATTACAGGTGAGTGGATATAGAGGCACCACAATCAATATTGTCACCTACACCTCTTACCTTGCTCCAAACATTGACCCAAGAGTAACCCAAGAAACAACTCTCTCTCTCTCTCTCTCTCTCTCTCTCTCTCCTCTCTCTCTCTCTCTCTCTCTCTCTCTCTCACTCTCTCTCTCTTCCTAACTCTTTTCTCTCTCTCTCTACATCTGAGACAACTCTAAAGAAGTTCTTAAGTCTCGTGTGTAAGGTAAGAAACTTCTCTCTACTCAGTTATATGCTCTAAACGTTCTAATCTGTGAAGACATTACAATCAGGTGAAGAAGTGTTACACTCAGGTGATAAGGTGTTAAACAATTCAGGTAAGACTGTTATCAGGTGAAGACAGTGTATACTCAGGTGAAGACGGTGTTACAATCAGGTGAAGACGGTGTTACAATCAGGTGAAGACAGTGTTACAATCAGGTGAAGACAGTGTTACAACCAGGTGAAGACGGTGTTACAATCAGGTGAAGACGGTGTTACAATCAGGTGAAGACGGTGTTACAATCAGGTGAAGACGGTGTTACAATCAGGTGAAGACGGTGTTACAATCAGGTGAAGACAGTGTTACAATCAGGTGAAGACGGTGTTACAATCAGGTGAAGACAGTGTTACAATCAGGTGAAGACGGTGTTACAATCAGGTGAAGACAGTGTTACAATCAGGTGAAGATGGTGTTACAATCAGGTGAAGACAGTGTTACAATCAGGTGAAGACGGTGTTACAATCAGGTGAAGACGGTGTTACAATCAGGTGAAGACGGTGTTACAATCAGGTGAAGACGGTGTTACAATCAGGTGAAGACAGTGTTACAATCAGGTGAAGATGGTGTTACAATCAGGTGTTACAATCAGGTGTTACAATCAGGTGAAGACGGTGTTACAATCAGGTGAAGACGGTGTTACAATCAGGTGAAGACGGTGTTACAATCAGGTGAAGACGGTGTTACAATCAGGTGAAGACGGTGTTACAATCAGGTGAAGACGGTGTTACAATCAGGTGAAGATGGTGTTACAATCAGGTGAAGACAGTGTTACAATCAGGTGAAGACGGTGTTACAATCAGGTGAAGACGGTGTTATAATCAGGTGAAGACGGTGTTACAATCAGGTGAAGACAGTGTTACAATCAGGTGAAGACAGTGTTACAATCAGGTGAAGACAGTGTTACAATCAGGTGAAGACAGTGTTACAATCAGGTGAAGACAGTGTTACAATCAGGTGAAGACAGTGTTACAATCAGGCGAAGACAGTGTTACAATCAGGTGAAGACAGTGTTACACTCAGGTGAAGACAGTGTTACAATCAGGTGAAGACAGTGTTACAATCAGGCGAAGACAGTGTTACAATCAGGTGAAGACAGTGTTACAATCAGGGGAAGACAGTGTTACAATCAGGCGAAGACGGTGTTACAATCAGGCGAAGACGGTGTTACAAACAGGTGAAGACAGTGTTACAATCAGGTGAAGACAGTGTTACAATCAGGCGAAGACGGTGTTACAATCAGGCGAAGACGGTGTTACAATCAGGTGAAGACAGTGTTACAATCAGGTGAAGACAGTGTTACAATCAGGTGAAGACAGTGTTACAATCAGGTGAAGACAGTTTTACAATCAGGTGAAGACAGTGTTACAATCAGGTGAAGACAGTGTTACAATCAGGTGAAGACAGTGTTACAATCAGGTGAAGACAGTGTTACAATCAGGTGAAGACAGTGTTACAATCAGGTGAAGACAGTGTTACAATCAGGTGAAGACAGTGTTACAATGGTGAAGACAGTGTTACAATCAGGTGAAGACAGTGTTACAATCATTGAAGACAGTGTTACAATCCAGGTGAAGTACAGTGTTACAATCGAGGTCCGACGAGCCTAGAGTCCTTGTGTCAGAGGTCCTGATGCCCTGAGGTCCAGGCTCTGAGGTCCTGGCTGCCTAGAGGTCCTGGCTGCTCTGAGGTCCTGGTTGCCCTGAGGTCCTGGCTTCTCTGAGGTCCTGGTTGCCCTGAGGTCCTGGCTGCTATGAGGTCCTGGTTGCCCTGAGGTCCTGGCTGCTCTGAGGTCCTGGTTGCCCTGAGGTCCTGGCTGCTCTGAGGTCCTGGCTGCTCTGAGGTCCTGGCTGCCATGAGGTCCTGGCTGCTCTGAGGTCCTGGCTGCCCTGAGGTCCTGGCTACCCTGAGGTCCTGGCTGCCCTGAGGTCCTTGTTGCCCTGAGGTCCTGGCTGCTCTGAGGTCCTGGCTGCTCTGAGGTCCTGGCTGCTCTGAGGTCCTGGCTGCTCTGAGGTCCAGGCTGCCCTGTGGTCCTGGCTACCCTGAAGTCCTGGCTGCCCTGAGGTCCTGGTTGCCCTGAGGTCCTGGCTGCTCTGAGGTCCTGGCTGCTCTGAGGTCCTGGTTGCCCTGAGGTCCTGGCTGCTCTGAGGTCCTGGTTGCCCTGAGGTCCTGGCTGCTCTGAGGTCCTGGTTGCCCTGAGGTCCTGGCTGCTCTGAGGTCCTGGTTGCCCTGAGGTCCTGGCTGCTCTGAGGTCCTGGCTGCCCTGAGGTCCTGGCTGCTCTGAGGTCCTGGCTGCTCTGAGGTCCTGGCTGCTCTGAGGTCCTGGCTGCTCTGAGGTCCTGGCTGCTCTGAGGTCCTGGTTGCCCTGAGGTCCTGGCTGCTCTGAGGTCCTGGCTGCCCTGAAGTCCTGGCTGCTATGAGGTCCTGGTTGCCCTGAGGTCCTGGCTACTATGAGGTCCTGGTTGCCCTGAGGTCCTGGCTGCTCTGAGGTCCTGGCTACTCTGAGGTCCTGATTGCCCTGAGGTCCTGGCTGCTCTGAGGTCCTGGCTGCTCTGAGGTCCTGGCTGCTCTGAGGTCCTGGCTGCTCTGAGGTCCTGGCTGCCTTGAGGTTCTGGCTGCTCTGAGGTCCTGGCTGCTCTGAGGTCCTGGCTGCTCTGAAGTCCTGGCTGCTCTGAGGTCCTTTCTGCCCTGAGGTCCTGGCTGCTTTGAGGTCCTGGCTACTCTGAGGTCCTGGCTGCTCTGAGGTCCTGGCTGCTCTGAGGTCCTGGCTGCTCTGAAGTCCTAGCTTCTCTGAGGTCCTTTCTGCCCTGAGGTCCTGGCTGCTTTGAGGTCCTGGCTGCTCTGAGGTCCTGGCTGCTCTGAGGTCCTGGCTGCCCTGAGGTCCTGGCTGCTCTGAGGTCCTGGCTGCACTGAGGTCCTGGCTGCTCTGAGGTCCTGGCTGCCTAGAGGTCCTGGCAGCTCTGAGGCCTTGGCTGTCCTGAGGTCCTGGCTGCTCTGAGGTCCTGGCTGCTCTGAGGTCCTGGCTGCTCTGAGGTCCTGGCTGCTCTGAGGTCCTGGCTGCTCTGAGGTCCTGGCTGCTCTGAGGTCCTGGCTGCCTAGAGAGTCTGGCTGCTCTGAGGTCCTGGCTGTCCTGAGGTCCTGGCTGTCCTGAGGTCCTGGCTGTCCTGAGGTCTTGGCTGTCCTGAGGTCCTGGCTGCTCTGGGAAATTAGGTCTTAGTTCCTAATTAGCTACTAAGAGTTCTAAGCTGGTTAATTAGTGAAACTACCCAGAGTGAGATCTGGCAGCTGAGGTTGTGCTGGGAGTACCCAGTGTGAGGTCTGGCATTTGATGTTGTGCTGGGAGTACCCAGTGTGAGATCTGACAGCTGAGGTTGTTCTGGGAGTACCCAGTGTGAGGTCTGACAGTTGAGGTTGTTCTGGGAATACTCAGTGTGAGGTCTGACAACAGAGGTTGTTCTGGGAGTCCCCAGTGTGAGGTCTAGCAGCTGAGGTTGTTCTGGGAGTCCCCAGTGTGAGGTCTAGCAGCTGAGGTTGTTCTGGGAGTACCCAGTGTGAGGTCTAGCAGCTGAGGTTGTTCTGGGAGTACCCAGTGTGAGGTCTAGCAGCTGAGGTTGTTCTGGGATTCCCCAGTGTGAGGTCTAGCAGCTGAGGTTGTTCTGGGAGTACCCAGTGTGAGGTCTAGCAGCTGAGGTTGTTCTGGGAGTACCCAGTGTGAGATTTGAAAGTCACTGAGAGTAGTGTTTACTCAGTACTCTATTACTTGTATAGAAAGAGAGAGAGAGAGAGAGAGAGAGAGAGAGAGAGAGAGAGAGAGAGAGAGAGAGAGAGAGAGAGAGAGAGAGAGAGAGAGAGAGAGAGAGAGAGAGAGAGAGAGAGAGAGAGAGAGAGAGAGAGCACTTGTGAATGCTGTGAATTCCTAAGTCGATTCATTGGTATTATTTTTCTGGCTAGCGAGACGGGTATCGGGGTATCGTCAGCCTCCGATGATTCTCACACTGAGATCATGGGCAGCCTCGCCCGGGTGTCACATCAGGTTACGGACGATCTTGTTCTTGGAACCACTAGCTACTTTTCTGCCTCGGGAAGCTACAAGGAATTTGCCGAATCGTTGACTGTATGACTGTGATCGTGGTGGTGACGGAAATGTGTACAGTGTGGCCCAAGTCAGACCGAAACGTCGTAGTAAGCTCCTCTTTTCTATGTGCGGGTTATTTGTGTATTGAGCGTTGCTGGTGTTGGCAAGGTGAACACTTCTTTTGTGTTGTTTAAGTCTATCAGAAAGAGACCGACCATCTTATTAACTGGTCCTCTGAATCCGTCTGTTCTTCAATGATACTGGCTTGCTGAAGCAGCCCTTGTACACAACTTTCCTAACATGAAAATTTAAGGTTAGGTAAGGTTTGTCAGGACAAGTGTTTCCTGACGGGGGTCTTAGTCAAATGATGACTAGCAACTGGAGCTTTTGGTCATCTGACCGAGGCCTTCCGCTGGCTTACCAGTCCACCCTTTAAGAATTTATGGTTATGATTATTACCATTAGAAATAGAATCCTAGCATGAATCTCAGCGCTGGTTTTATCTCTGAAGACGCTTGGAAATGATGGCACACGCTATATGGCCTGGAAATAATTTTCCTGCCACAAGAGTCGCTGCGTCGCCTGGGTATCGTACGCTACAGGAATCTATTGTATCGTGGACGGGAGGTGTGTCGCAGGCTGTGGTGGTATTGTTGCAAACATTATTGCCTCGGTGGAAGCCTTTATGACGCAAGATGGTGAGAATTGCTGTCCTATCTTAATGGCTGTTGTGGCGGAGCCAGGATCATCTTGTCTGGTAACCTCCACCTGATGGAATGAAGTTATGTTGGGGAGTTGTTTATGTGGTCAGTAACCAGGGACACACAAACACACACACTATGGAAGAAGCGGTTGAAAAAACGATTATCTTCTCAAGTCATCTCTTTATTATTAAAATGTTCTTCATATATTTGATCTTGAAAAAAAGAAAACTGTTATGGTTGGTGTTGTGGCGGAGAGGAGATGCTGGAAGGTCTTAGAAAGACTTTCTCAAATATTATGTTGGTGTGAGAGTGACTCTGTGTCAACACCACCACTGGCAATATTAGCACCGCTCATGTAGTGTCAATATGGCATGTTGTTAGGTTGTTCCTGGTTCTTCTTCCCTCTCATGTTAGGTTACGTTAGTCTCTCCTTATAGCTCACACCCCTTAGCTCACACCCTTAGCTCACACCCTTGGCTCACACCCTTAGCTCACACCCTTAGCTCACACCCTTAGCTCACACCCTTAGCTCACACCCCTTAACTCACACCCCTTAACTCGCACCCCTTAACTCACACCCCTAGCTGTTTTGCATACCCCTGCATTTTCTTAACTTGTTTGACTATCATTTGTATGACACAAATATACTTTCGACAGTCAAAATAATCCCTGTCTGTCCGTCTGTTTCTGTTTCTCATTAACTTGAAATTATTTGGAATCCCCCTTTTTAATTTCTAGATTAACATTAGCTTTAGCAGTAAATTCCTTTGTTAATGCCACTTGTTGTTTCATCTGTGACTTTTGTTTAGTGACTCTCTCATAACTATCTTACAATATTCAACTCTCTCTCTCTCTCTTTTAGATTTTGTAAACATTTTCACAGATATCTTGAGCTAGAAACCTTTGCTGTTCTAGTTATGATTCATGCTTAGTTATTCCTGCATAGCTAACTTCTCTTTACTGAAGAGACGTATCGTCTGCCAAGCAATGTTGGTCCACTCAAATACAGAGGCGACCTTTATACTGGAGGGAGTAGAAGTGAGGAGGTAATTATAAGGTGGTCAGTCCCATAGTCTTGATAGAAGGTGGTCAGTCCCACAGTCTTGATAGAAGTGGTCAGTCCCACAGTCTTGATAGAAGTGGTCAGTCCCACAGTCTTGATAGAGGGTGTTTAGTCCCACAGTCTTGATAGAAGGTGGTCAGTACCACAGTCTTGATAGAAGGTGTTCAGTCCCACAGTCTTGATAGAAGGTGGTCAGTCCCACAGTCTTGATAGAGGGTGATCAGTCCTTCAGTCTTGACAGAAGGTGTTCAGTCCTCAATCTTGACAGAAGGTTTTCAGTCCTCAGTCTTGACAGGTGTTCAGTCCTCAGTCTTGACAGGTGTTCAGTCCTCAGTCTTGACAGAAGGTTTTCAGTCCTCAGTCTTGACAGGTGTTCAGTCCTCAGTCTTGACAGGTGTTCAGTCCTCAGTCTTGACAGAAGGTGTTCAGTCCTCAGTCTTGACAGGTGTTCAGTCCTCAGTCTTGACAGAAGGTGTTCGGTCCTCAGTCTTGACAGGTGTTCAGTCCTCAGTCTTGACAGAAGGTGTTCAGTCCTCAGTCTTGACAGGTGTTCAGTCCTCAGTCTTGACAGGTGTTCAGTCCTCAGTCTTGACAGAAGGTGTTCAGTCCTCAGTCTTGACAGGTGTTCAGTCCTCAGTCTTGACAGAAGGTGTTCAGTCCTCAGTCTTGACAGGTGTTCAGTCCTCAGTCTTGACAGAAGGTGTTCAGTCCTCAGTCTTGACAGGTGTTCAGTCCTCAGTCTTGACAGAAGGTGTTCAGTCCTCAGTCTTGACAGGTGTTCAGTCCTCAGTCTTGACAGAAGGTGTTCAGTCCTCAGTCTTGACAGGTGTTCAGTCCTCAGTCTTGACAGAAGGTGTTCAGTCCTCAGTCTTGACAGGTGTTCAGTCCTCAGTCTTGACAGAAGGTGTTCAGTCCTCAGTCTTGACAGAAGGTGTTCAGTCCTCAGTCTTGACAGAAGGTGTTCAGTCCTCAGTCTTGACAGGTGTTCAGTCCTCAGTCTTGACAGAAGGTGTTCAGTACTAATTCTGGAGAACTTCGTACCAAGATATTAGCTAATCAGTTATTTTTTACAGGGTTCAATCTAATTGTTTATGTTTTTCTAACAGTTGAACGACGTGGGTAGAGAAAGAAACAATTGACAGTCATTTGAAGAGTGTTGGAAGCGAGGCAAGCAGTCAGGCAGGCAAGACGCTTGCTGCTAGACAGCAGAACCTGCAGTGCTCAGTACCAGGCTCAAGGTTCTCCTCACTGTGAGTATGCACCACTTGCTTGGATTGTCTCACCTACATTCCACTTCCAACTCGTAGACAAGTTAGCTCGTCTCTCGCCTCGACCCGGCCTGTGTATGTGCATCTCTCACCTCAACAAATGTCTCGTAACAGAAGAGACTTTGTGGAAAAGTCAGCATGTGTACCACAAGACGGGCAACCATTTGTAGTCTCACTCTATCAGTGAGTGAGAGATGTATACATGTATACATACACTTAGCCTTCTCTCTCTCTCTCTCTCTTTTCTCTCTCTCCTCTCACTCTTCTCTCTTCATTTTATTGCTCCTTCCATCTCTCTCTCACTTTCTTAACTCTTCCTCTCTCCTCATCCATGTTCCCTCTCATCTACCCTCCATACACCACACTCAGTTCCTCTCATCTATCCTCTCTCATTACTATCCACACTCAGTTCCCTCTCATCTATCCTCCATACACCACACTCAGTTCCCTCTCATCTACCTTCCATACACCACACTCAGTTCCCTCTCATCTATCCTCCATACACCACACTCAGTTCCTCTCATCTACCTTCCATACACCACACTCAGTTCCCTCTCATCTACCTTCCATACACCACTCAGTTCCTCTCATCTACCTCATCACCACACTAGTTCCTCTCATCTACCTTCCATACACCACACTCAGTTCCCTCTCATCTACCCTCCATACACCACACTCAGTTCCCTCTCATCTAACATCCATACACCACACTCAGTTCCCTCTCATCTACCTCATACACACACTCAGTTCCCTCTCATCTACCCTCCATACACCACACTCAGTTCCCTCTCATCTACCTCCATACACCACACTCAGTTCCCTCTCATCTACCTCCATACACCACACTCAGTTCCCTCTCATCTACCTTCCATACACCACACTCAGTTCCCTCTCATCTACCCTCCATACACCACACTCAGTTCCCTCTCATCTACCTCCATACACCACACTCAGTTCCCTCTCATCTATCCTCCATACACCACACTCAGTTCCCTCTCATCTACCCTCCATACACCACACTCAGTTCCCTCTCATCTATCCTCCATACACCACACTCAGTTCCCTCTCATCTACCCTCCATACACCACACTCAGTTCCCTCTCATCTACCTCCATACACCACACGCAGTTCCCTCTCATCTACCCTCCATACACACACTCAGTTCCCTCTCATCTACCTCCATACACCACACTCAGTTCCCTCTCATCTACCCTCCATACACCACACTCAGTTCCCTCTCATCTACCCTCCATACACCACACTCAGTTCCCTCTCATCTACCCTCCATACACCACACTCAGTTCCCTCTCATCTACCCTCCATACACCACACTCAGTTCCCTCTCATCTACCTTCCATACACCACACTCAGTTCCCTCTCATCTACCTTCCATACACCACACTCAGTTCCCTCTCATCTACCTTCCATACATCACACTCAGTTCCCTCTCATCTACCTTCCATACACCACACTCAGTTCCCTCTCATCTACCTTCCATACACCACACTCAGTTCCCTCTCATCTACCTTTAATACACCCCACTCAGTGCCCTCTCATCTACCTTCCATAACACACTCAGTTCCTCTCATCTACCTTCATACACCACTCAGTTCCCTCTCATCTACCTTCCATACACCACACTCAGTTCCCTCTCATCTACCTTCCATACACCACACTCAGTGCCCTCTCATCTACCTTCCATACACCACACTCAGTTCCCTCTCATCTACCTTCCATACACCACACTCAGTGCCCTCTCATCTACCTTCCATACACCACACTCAGTTCCCTCTCATCTACCTTCCATACACCACACTCAGTCCCTCTCATCTACCTTCCATACACCACACTCAGTGCTCCTCTCTCACCCCTCATCCCTCTCATCTATCATACACTCACTTCATCTACTTCATACCACCAGTTCCCTCTCATCTATCTCTCTCCATACTACCATGCACATCAGTTCCCTCTCATCTACCTTCCATACACCACACTCAGTTCCCTCTCACCTCAACGCCGCCATGAGCAACACAGGTGGCAAAGGTGCTTCATTAGTTGTGTAAACACACACCAGACTAAGAGCAGTTAGAGTGACGTGAGGCAGTTTGTTGGAGGTGATGGAGTTGTGGGGAGGTGAAGGAGATTGTTGGAGGTGTTGGTGGTGGAGGTAGTGTTGGATGGAGGTGGTGTTAGAGGTGTTGGTGCGGGAGGTGGAGGTAGTGTTGAAGGTGGTGGTGGTGATGGTGTTAAAGGTGTTAGTGCTGGTGTTGCAGGTAGTGTTGAGGGTGGTGGTGGAGGCAATGATGGATATACCCAGGTTTAAGTCTTCAGTTGTTGGCTGCAATGAGACTTGTTATTTTTTTACATTATGGTTCTTCTCTCCTCATGGATCGTCACCTTCAGCTCTTCTAGTTGTTCCTACCAGCGTGTAGATATTCACTAGCTCAGGTCAGGGCTCAATGCAGGAGCTGAACGCTCTAACAGGTCTGATTCCTGACATAAACAAAGCCTTAAAGAACTCTGTTAAGATTCCTGACATATACCAGAAACACTATAAAGTTGATGCATTCTTCTGGTAATATGTTCGTTACTGTACCTACACCAAGGTCCTTTTCCATGTCTTTGGCCCTCTCAGTCTACATTCCGTCTCCAGTTTTCTTTCTCCTTCCTCGTGTTTCATAATTTGGCACTTGCCAGGGTTGAATTCTATCTAGTAGCCATTCCTCTTCAAAAGTATCCTCTTCAATAGTTTAACATCTGCAAGCATACATTCATAGTAATGTCTTTTCCTGCATGTTGCTGACGTATATAAGAAATAGTATTGGCTCCAGAAGGGACCCTAATGGGACCCATTTTGACACGTCTGCCTATCCAGAGGTCTTCACCTTGACCATCACTTTAATCATTTCCTTTGGAATTCTGTGCTTAGATTACTGTACCTTCCCCGTCATTCCTATATTCTGGTCTTGTAGTTCATGGCGTAATCTCGTGTGTGATACACTATCAAATGTTATCTTATATTCCAGAAACAAGCAGGTCATGTAGGAATCTCTTTCTTCTTGTTACTGTTAGTCTTTAGTGGAACCCCGCTAGGATCCTAAGACTAGACTGTCTCTTCTTTCAACTAGTGTTGAGTGTCTTCTATAAATTCAGCAGTTCTCGAGGTGCTCAGCAATCATCTTTTTGATTACCATCTTCATAACGTTAAATAGTATTTATATTAAGGAAGCTGGTGTGTTATTCACACACACACACGCACACACCCTCATATACATAAAATTCCTCTGACCCACCTGTCAAGCCCACCACCTGTCAAGCCCACCTGACCTGTCAACCTCACCACCTCTCCAGAGTTTTATATTCAAAGCGACCACTTCGCCAAGTGGAAAATAGAGAAAGAAAACGTCGTCGAGTCAGAATATTTACCAAAAGAAATCTGCAACTAATTTCTTTAGCGCCCTGATAATTTCTTCTCATGGAGACGAAAAGTTTTTATGCATGCAAGGCGGGTTTTCCTACCTTTTATTTCATATTTTTGGTCCGAAGTTTTTCTTTACGCTCGGCTGAGGAAGTTTTGCTGAAGATCATTAAAACTATTAAGGAGTTTCTCTACTCTTTGCTGTTTCCTCTTTGAATACCACTAATTCATTGAAGAACTGCAATGAATAAGCTATGATGAGGTGAATAAGAGATGATGAGGTGAATAAGAGATGCTGAGGTGAATAAGAGATGCTGAGGTGAATAGGAGATGCTGGGATTTAGAAGATGCTGGGATGAAGAGAAGATACTGGGATGAATAGGAAATTCTGAGATGAATACGATATGTTGAGATGAATAGGAGATGCTGAGGGGAATAGGAGATGCTGAGGTAAATAGAAGATGCCGGGATTTAGAAAATGCTGGGGTGAATAGAAGATGCCGGGATTTAGAAGATGCTGGGGTAAATAGAAGATGCCGGGATTTAGAAGATGCTGGGGTAAATAGAAGATGATGGGATTTAGAAGATGCTGGGGTAAATAGAAGATGCCGGGATTTAGAAAATGCTGGGGTAAATAGAAGATGCCGGGATTTAGAAGATGCTGGGGTAAATAGAAGATGATGGGATTTAGAAGATGCTGGGGTAAATAGAAGATGCCGGGATTTAGAAGATGCTGGGGTGAATAGAAGATGATGGGATTTAGAAGATGCTTTAAGGAGTAATAAATACTTGAATTTATAAGATATTCCCAGATGAAAGACAGATGTTCAGATGAAGATCCTTAAGAGAATTGATAATGTTTTAGAGACATCAACAGTCTCTTATCTCCCCAGTCAATAAAACTGTCTCTCACCTTCCCCAGTCAATAAAACTGTCTCTCACCTTCCCCAGTCAATAAAACTGTCTCTCACCTTCCCCGGTCAATAAAACTGTCTCTCATCTTCCCCAGTCAATAAAACTGTCTCTCACCTTCCCCAGTCAATAAAACTGTCTCTCACCTTCCACTGTATATAAAACTGTCTCTCACCTTCCCCAGTCAATAAAACTGTTTCTCATCTTCCACTGTCAATAAAACTGTTTCTCATCTTCCACTGTCAATAAAACTGTCTCTCACCTTCCCCTGTCAATAAAACTGTCTCTCACCTTCCCCAGTCAATAAAACTGTCTCTCACCTTCCACTGTCAATAAAACTGTCTCTCACCTTCCACTGTCAATAAAACTGTCTCTCATCTTCCACTGTCAATAAAACTGTTTCTCATCTTTCACTTTCAATAAAACTGTCTCTCATCTTCCACTGTCAATAAAACTGTCTCTCACCTTCCCCAGTCAATAAAACTGTCTCTCACCTTCCACTGTCAATAAAACTGTTTCTCATCTTCCACTGTCAATAAAACTGTCTCTCATCTTCCACTGTCAATAAAACTGTTTCTCATCTTCCACTGTCAATAAAAATGTCTCTCATCTTCCACTGTCAATAAAACTGTCTCTCACCTTCCCCAGTCAATAAAACTGTCTCACCTTCCACTGTCAATAAAACTGTTTCTCATCTTCCACTGTCAATAAAACTGTCTCTCACCTTCCACTGCCAATAAAACTGTCTCTCATCTTCCACTGTCAATAAAACTGTCTCTCATCTTCCACTGTCAATAAAACTGTCTCTCATCTTCCCCATTCAATAAAACTGTCTCTCACCTTCCCCAGTCAATAAAACTGTCTCTCATCTTCCACTGTCAATAAAACTGTCTCTCACCTTCCACTGTCAATAAAACTGTCTCTCACCTTCCACTGTCAATAAAACTGTCTCTCATCTTCCACTGTCAATATAATTGTCTCTCACCTTCCACTGTCAATAAAACTGTCTCTCACCTTCCACTGTCAATAAAACTGTCTCTCACCTTCCACTGTCAATAAAACTGTCTCTCATCTTCCACTGTCAATAAAACTGTCTCTCACCTTCCACTGTCAATAAAACTGTCTCTCATCTTCCACTGTCAATAAAAGTGTCTCTCACCTTCCACTGTCAATAAAACTGTCTCTCACCTTCCACTGTCAATAAAACTGTCTCTCATCTTTCACTGTTAATAAAACTGTCTCTCACCTTCCACTTTCAATAAAACTGTCTCTCATCTTCCACTGTCAATAAAACTGTCTCTCATCTTCCACTGTCAATAAAACTGTCTCTCACCTTCCACTGTCAATAAAACTGTCTCTCATCTTCCACTGTCAATAAAAGTGTCTCTCACCTTCCACTGTCAACAAAACTGTCTCTCACCTTCCACTGTCAATAAAACTGTCTCTCACCTTCCACTGTCAATAAAACTGTCTCTCATCTTCCACTGTCAATAAAACTGTCTCTCATCTTCCACTGTCAATAAAACTGTCTCTCACCTTCCACTGTCAATAAAACTGTCTCTCACCTTCCACTGTCAATAAAACTGTCTCTCATCTTCCACTGTCAATAAAACTGTCTCTCATCTTCCACTGTCAATAAAACTGTCTCTCACCTTCCACTGTCAATAAAACCACAGCTGAATGTAAATAAAGATGAGGAACAGTCTGATGACTATCATGACAATGTGTAAATGTTATTATTAACAGCAATACTTACATAAGTTGTCCAATCATGACTGTGTGTGTATGACTGTATGTGTGTGTATGACTGTATGTGTGTGTATGACTGTATGTGTGTATGACTGTATGTGTGTGTCAGCGGTCAGCGTCTTGACTTACGATGGACACTGGCATTAAATCCACTAATCAGCGTCTCGATCTTATGTTGTGGACGACTGGAATCCACCAATCAACCCCTCGATGTAAGACTCTGAATAACATGGAATCCACCAATCAGCGCCTCGATATAAAACTGTAAACTACTGGAATCTGCCAATCAGCGCCCAGATCTAAGCCGATCAGCCACGGGAATCCACCAATCAGCGAGCAGGTCCGCCGCGGCGTATCTGAGATGAGCTGTCACGTCCAAAAATTTATGTCTGGTCACATAATTTTAACAGAGGCGGAGAAGCTGGGTGAACCCGAGGGAAAAATTGTAAACAGGAGCCGACTAGAAGGAAATCTACGCAAATTTCTTCACCTGCCAAATTAATCGCCTTGCACGCCAAATAAATTGCCGCCAAAACATGCGTCTTACACGCCAAATAAATTGGCTTTTCTTCGCCAAACTGATCGATTTCGCAGGAACAATAACTTGTACCGAGAGAAATTCTTTTTTGCCGCAAATAATGTTTTTATCCGCCAAATTAATCGTCTTTCCCATCAAATAAAGTCTTTCCCGCCTAACAAACCGCCATTCCCGCCAAACTAACCGCTTTTCCCGCCAAACTAACAGCTTTTCCCCGCCAAACTAACAGCTTTTCCCGCCAAACTAACAGCTTTTCCCGCTAAACTAACCGCTTTTCCCGCCAAACTAACAGCTTTTCCCGCCAAACTAACAGCTTTTCCCGCCAAACTAACCGCTTTTCCCGCCAAACTAACCGCTTTTCCCGCCAAACTAACAGCTTTTCCCGCCAAACTAACAGCTTTTCCCGCCAAACAAGTGAAGGTTTTCTTTGTCTCGACCTTCAGAAAAATCTTCAGGAAAACTGACCTTCAGGATAACTGACCTTCAGGAAAACTGCCCTTCAGGAAAACTGACCGTCAGGAAAACTGCCCTTCAGGAAAACTGACCTTCAGGAAAACTGACCTTCAGGAAAACTGACCTTCAGGAAAACTGACCTTCAGGAAAACTGACCTTCAGGAAAACTGACCTTCAGGAAAACTGACCTTCAGGAAAACTGACCTTCAGGAAAACTGACCTTCAGGAAAACTGACCTTCAGGAAAACTGACCTTCAGGAAAACTGACCTTCAGGAAAACTGACCTTCAGAAAACTGACCTTCAGGAAAACTGACCTTCAGGAAAACTGACCTTCAGGAAAACTGACCTTCAGGAAAACTGACCTTCAGGAAAACTGACCTTCAGGAAAACTGACCTTCAGGAAAACTGACCTTCAGGAAAACTGACCTTCAGGAAAACTGACCTTCAGGAAAACTGACCTTCAGGAAAACTGACCTTCAGGAAAACTGACTTCAGGAAAACTGACCTTCAGGAAAACTGACCTTCAGGAAAACTGACCTTCAGGAAAACTGACCTTCAGGAAAACTGACCTTCAGGAAAACTGACCTTCAGGAAAACTGACCTTCAGGAGCAACACGTGACTTTCCTGACAAGCAGTTTGTTGTCACTCTCATATTACACATAATATTTGACCGTCAGATATAGTGCTGTCAAACTTGACCAGTTATAATTACCCGTCCAGTGTGATGTTACTACGTCAAATATGATGTTACTACGTCAAATGTGATGTTACTACGTCAAATGTGATGTTACTCCGTCAAATGTGATGTTACTCCGTCAAATATGATGTTACTACGTCAAATGTGATGTTACTCCGTCAAATGTGATGTTACTCCGTCAAATATGATGTTACTACGTCAAATGTGATGTTACTACGTCAAATGTGATGTTACTCCGTCAAATATGATGTTACTACGTCAAATGTGATGTTACTACGTCAAATATGATGTTACTACGTCAAATGTGATGTTACTACGTCAAATATGATGTTACTACGTCAAATATGATGTTACTCCGTCAAATGTGATGTTACTACGTCAAATATGATGTTACTCCGTCAAATGTGATGTTACTACGTCAAATGTGATATTACTCCGTCAAATGTGATGTTACTACGTCAAATGTGATATTACTCCGTCAAATGTGATGTTACTACGTCAAATGTGATATTACTCCGTCAAATGTGATGTTACTACGTCAAATGTGATGTTAATACGTCAAATGTGATGTTACTCCGTCAAATGTGATGTTAATACGTCAAATGTGATGTTACTACGTCAAATGTGATATTACTACGTCAAATGTGATGTTACTCCGTCAAATGTGATGTTAATACGTCAAATGTGATATTACTCCGTCAAATGTGATGTTACTACGTCAAATGTGATGTTACTACGTCAAATGTGATGTTACTACGTCAAATGTGATGTTAATACGTCAAATGTGATGTTACTACGTCAAATGTGATGTTAATACGTCAAATGTGATGTTACTCCGCCAAATGTGATGTTACTACGTCAAATATGATGTTACTCCGTCAAATATGATGTTACTCCGTCAAATGTGATGTTACTACGTCAAATATGATGTTACTCCGTCAAATGTGATGTTACTACGTCAAATATGATGTTACTACGTCAAATGTGATGTTACTACGTCAAATGTGATGTTACTCCGTCAAATGTGATGTTACTACGTCAAATGTGATGTTACTACGTCAAATATGATGTTACTACGTCAAATGTGATATTACTACGTCAAATGTGATGTTACTACGTCAAATGTGATGTTACTACGTCAAATGTGATGTTATTACGTCAAATATGATGTTACTACGTCAAATGTGATGTTACTACGTCAAATGTGATGTTACTCCGTCAAATGTGATGTTACTACGTCAAATGTGATGTTACTATATCAAATGTGATGTTACTACGTCAAATATGATGTTACTACGTCAAATGTGATATTACTCCGTCAAATGTGATGTTACTACGTCAAATGTGATGTTACTACGTCAAATGTGATGTTACTCCGTCAAATGTGATGTTACTACGTCAAATGTGATGTTACTACGTCAAATGTGATGTTACTAAGTCAAATGTGATGTTACTACGTCAAATATGATGTTACTACGTCAAATGTGATGTTACTCCGTCAAATGTGATGTTACTACGTCAAATGTGATGTTACTTCGTCAAATGTGATGTTACTACGTCAAATGTGATGTTACTACGTCAAATGTGATGTTACTACGTCAAATGTGATGTTACTACGTCAAATGTGATGTTACTACGTCAAATGTGATGTTACTACGTCAAATGTGATGTTACTACGTCAAATTTGATTTTGTTCCGCCGAAAAGGCTGTTTTCGCACGAAATTTAATATTTCCCCGCCAACTCTGATGTTTCCCCGCCAACTCTGATGTTTCCCCGCCAACTTCCTGCCAGAGTGATCATCCAGATGGTCATCTGGAGTCCTTGTTGGTCCTGGACCTGTGATATGCTGGACCAGTCTCGCCAACACATCATTGCCACATCATTTTTAACGTTATTTCCCATGATTCCTGCAATAATTCCATTGATTACATTTATATGAGAGTTTCTATGATTATTTATATAGTTTTGATGTGTTTATACAAGTCTCTAACTTAAGAATAAAACAAAATCCTATTTTACGTTTTACGAGAAAGTAAATGGAGATTTTTGGTGGGTAGAGCAGTGGAGGAGGTATCCCTGTTGTGTATGCCAGGTCTGGCGTGTATACCAGGTCTAGCGTGTATACCAGGTCTGGTGTGTATACCAGGTTTGGTGTGTATACCAGGTCTAGCGTGTATACCAGGTCTGGTGTGTATACCAGGTCTGGTGTGTATACCAGGTCTGGCGTGTATACCAGGTCTGGTGTGTATACCAGGTCTGGTGTGTATACCAGGTCTGGTGTGTATACCAGGTCTGGTGTGTATACTAGGTCTGGCGTGTATACCAGGTCTGGTGTGTATACCAGGTCTGGTGTGTATACCAGGTCTGGCGTGTATACCAGGTCTGGTGTGTATACCAGGTCTGGTGTGTATATCAGGTCTGATGTGTATACCAGGTCTGGTGTGTATACCAGGTCTGGTGTGAATACTAGGTCTGGTGTGAATACCAGGTCTGGTGTGAATACTAGGTCTGGTGTGAATACCAGGTCTGGTGTGTATACCAGGTCTCGGGTGTATACCAGGTCTGGTGTGAATACCAGGTCTGGTGTGAATACCGGGTCTGGTGTGAATACTAGGTCTGGTGTGTATATCAGGTCTGGTGTGTATACTAGGTCTGGTGTGTATACCAGGTCTGGTGTGTATACCAGGTCTGGTGTGAATACTAGGTCTGGTGTGTATATCAGGTCTGGTGTGTATACCAGGTCTCGGGTGTATACCAGGTCTTGTGTGTATACCAGGTCTGGTGTGCATACCAGGTCTGATGTGTATACCAGGTCTGGTGTGTACACCAGGTTTGGAGTGTATACTAGGTCTGGTGTGTATACCAGGTCTGGTGTGTATACCAGGTCTGGTGTGTACACTGGCTCTGGTAGATATATTCCATGTATACCAAGCAAGGAGAAATTCCTTTTCTTTACCTACGTCTTGAGAGTGGCTGTCAGGCTCCCCGGATACGGAACCAGAGGAGGAATCACAAATTTGCATGACTTCTACGTAGCTTCAGACCGCCTCAATTTCCCTAAAACACATTTTTCCCTCCTCATACGTTAAAACAAACTTTCTCCTGATTACCCAACTCAATTTGCAAACTTCCCATCTGGAATCTGAACTCCTATTAATGTCTAGGTGATTACAATAATTTCTGAGTGCTCTGGCCATTCTTATATCTCTGATTCTTATTTTTGAAAGATGTCACATCAGGTACCATCATGGTGCTGGGGTGGAGGTGGGGTACCATCATGGTGCTGGGGTGGAGGTGTGGTATCATCATGGTGCTGGGGTGGAGGTGTGGTACCATCATGGTGCTGGGGTGGTGGTATGGTACCATCATGGTGCTGGGGTTGTGGTATGGTACCATCATGGTGCTGGGGTTGTGGTATGGTACCATCATGGTGCTGGGGTGGAGGTGTGGTACCATCATGGTGCTGGGGTGGTGGTATGGTACCATCATGGTGCTGGGGTTGTGGTATGGTACCATCATGGTGCTGGGGTTGTGGTATGGTACCATCATGGTGCTGGGGTGGAGGTGTGGTACCATCATGGTGCTGGGGTGGTGGTATGGTACCATCATGGTGCTGGGGTTGTGGTATGGTACCATCATGGTGCTGGGGTGGAGGTGTGGTACCATCATGGTGCTGGGGTGGTGGTATGGTACCATCATGGTGCTGGGGTTGTGGTATGGTACCATCATGGTGCTGGGGTTGTGGTATGGTACCATCATGGTGCTGGGGTGGAGGTGTGGTACCATCATGGTGCTGGGGTGGTGGTATGGTACCATCATGGTGCTGGGGTGGTGGTATGGTATCATCATGGCGCAAGGGTGGAGGTATGGTACCATCATGGTACCATACAGGTGTCAGGACACCTGTGTCCTCCTGACACCTGTGTCCTCACTGACACTTGTGTCCTCCCTGACACTTGTGTCCTCCCTGATACTTGTGTCCTCCCTGACACACCCGATGTTGTTTTGTCTTGGTCTGGGTGACCAATAAGCAACAATGTTGACACTCTTGAGCGTCTCTTTTGTGGAAATGTATACAAAACACGTTCTTGTGGAAGTTATATTGCTGACAGCCTTACTCTTGACACCCTTACTCTTGACAGCCTTACTCTTGACAGCCTTACTCTTGACAGCCTTACTCTTGACAGCCTTACTCTTGACAGCCTTACTCTTGACAGCCTTATTCTTGACAGCCTTACTCTTGACAGCCTTACCTCTAACAGCCTTACTCTTGACAGCCTTACTCTTGACAGCCTTACTCTTGACAGACTTACTCTTGACAGCCTTACTCTTGACACCCTTACTCTTGACAGCCTTACTCTTGACAGCCTTACTCTTGACACCCTTACTCTTGACAGCCTTACTCTTGAAAGCTTTACTCTTGACAACCTTACTCTTGACAGCCTTACTCTTGACAGCCTTACTCTTGACACCCTTACTCTTGACAGCCTTACTCTTGACAGCCTTACTCTTGACAGCCTTACCTCTAACAGCCTTACTCTTGACAGCCTTACTCTTGACAGCCTTACTCTTGACAGACTTACTCTTGACAGCCTTACTCTTGACAGCCTTACTCTTGACAGCCTTACTCTTGACAGCCTTACTCTTGACACCCTTACTCTTGACAGCCTTACTCTTGAAAGCCTTACTCTTGACAGCCTTACTCTTGACACCCTTACTCTTGACAGCCTTACTCTTGACAGCCTTACTCTTGACAGCCTTACTCTTGACACCCTTACTCTTGACACCCTTACTCTTGACAGCCTTACTCTTGACAGCCTTACTCTTGACAGCCTTACTCTTGACAGCCTTACCTCTAACAGCCTTATCGTTGACTGTCTTGCCAGCAAGACTAAGTTCCTGGACCCTGGAGTCGCTCCCTCAGGGATAAAAGATATGTGTAACTCACACAAGGTGAGTACAACTCACACAAGGTGAGTATAACTCACACAATGTGAGTATAACTCACACAATGTGAGTATAACTCACACAATGTGAGTATAACTCACACAATGTGAGTATAACTCACACAAGGTGAGTATAACTCACACAATGTGAGTATAACTCACAAAAGGTGAGTATAACTCACACAGGGTGAGTATAACTCACACAAGGTGAGTATAACTCACACAAGGTGAGTATAACTCACACAAGGTGAGCATAACTCACACAAGGTGAGTATAACTCACACAATGTGAGTATAACTCACACAATGTGAGTATAACTCACACAATGTGAGTATAACTCACACAATGTGAGTATAACTCACACAAGGTGAGTATAACTCACACAAGGTGAGTATAACTCACACAAGGTGAGTATAACTCACACAATGTGAGTATAACTCACGCAAGGTGAGTATAACTCACACAATGTGAGTATAACTCACACAATGTGAGTATAACTCACACAAGGTGAGTATAACTCACACAAAGTGAGTATAACTCACACAGGGTGAGTATAACTCACACAGGGTGAGTATAACTCACACAGGGTGAGTATAACTCACACAAGGTGAGTATAACTCACACAAGGTGAGTATAACTCACACAAGGTGAGTATAGTGTACATAGGAAGCTGTGTATAGCTGACACGAAAAGGAGGGCAGAGATGTCAGCAGGACGACTATGAGAGCGAGACATGAGACATCATCAGGAAGCATTAATACGCTGATTCAGCTGGTCCACGAAGACTACGAGCAAGACATCGTCAGCGCCTCGTCAGAGTCCTCTACCTCCAGGTGGTACATCTTGTATGACTGACGCCAGGTGGTACATCTTGTATGACTGACGCCAGGTCGCACATCTTGTATGACTGACGCCAGGTGGTACATCTTGTATGACTGACGCCAGGTGGTACATCTTGTATGACTGACGCCAGGTGGTACATCTTGTATGACTGACGCCAGGTCGCACATCTTGTATGACTGACGCCAGGTGGTACATCTTGTATGACTGACGCCAGGTGGTACATCTTGTATGACTGACGCCAGGTGGTACATCTTGTATGACTGACGCCAGGTCGCACATCTTGTATGACTGACGCCAGGTGGTACATCTTGTATGACTGACGCCAGGCATCACTGAGGTGAACAAGGTTTCAGGACCGAAACGTTTACTATGGAAATAAGATCTTTTTCTAGTTCGGCCTCCCTCCTTTATCCACATTCATTCTTTCCATTCATTTTCCATCTACTTTCTCTCTAGGTACATATATAGTGTAACCCGCTTCTCACATCCAACTTACAACAAAATTCTTTAATTTAATGCACAGATAACCAGCACAAGCAGAGAGGAGCTTACGACGACGTTTCGGTCCGACTCGGACCGAAAAGTCTCCGTCCTCTTTTCATTCCGTATTTATTTTACACATTATTTGCTGCTCCTTCTTTATTACCTGACTTACACATATTGATTCATACTCATTCTAACTCTCCCACCAGTTTTATCTTCGTTCGCTTCTAACATATTCAACTTTCTTTCTATTCGTAAATTTAAGAGTCAGTTTATTGTCAACATTCGTGCAACATACACGCACATCCACACTGCCAAATTAAAAAATTTCCCATTTTTTGAGTAAATGCATACATTTATATATAGAGGGAATACAGAAAATGGTTTATTTACAGATGCACATACAAATATACTTCAAGAATGCATTAACATAGTTAAAGGTGTTGGAGAGCATTTCCCTGGTCTTGTCTCCTGGCCAGCATGCAACCACCTCGTAAGAGGTCGCCTTGCAGGAGGCGTCCAGCAGGGTGACCCAATCACTCCTTTGCACTTCTACATAGCGATAAGAAACCTCACCTACAACTTGAGCAGCGAATTCATCATCTTTTTCCTGGATAATGGCACTCTGGCAAGTAGAGTGGAGTCTCTGGTGACAGACCACCTTCAAGAATAGAAGCCGCTGAGAGAAGCTTAGAGACTCTTGATCAATCCTTCCTAATATGAAGCCATCTCGACTAACGAGCAAATACTTAGTGATGTTAGAACCATCCTAACAGAAGCCTCAACTACCCCTTCCTCCTTCACTAAGAGCATCGAACTAGACACACAGCTGGGTTGTGACAGTCCTCGAGGACAAACTGGATGACCTGAAGAGGATGGACTATACCATTGATTTGGATGCGCACGATGCTCAGTATCTTCTGCAAGGGGTGTCTGCCCAGGCTGATCTCTTGCTTAACTTGTGCACTCTTCTTCGAGTGCCAGAAACTGAGTGAATGTTACGAACTCCTGAAATCAATGTTCGGGAAAGCACCACATCTGTCTCTGGGAAATCAATGAATCAAGCAACATTTCCAGTGTGACTAGAAGGACAGCAGTTGTGTAGGAGGTCCCATGTGCTAGTGAAGGAGACAGTGTAGGAGTTCCCGTGTGCTAGTGAAGGAGACAGTGTAGGAGGTCCCGTGTGCTAGTGAAGGAGACAGTGTAGGAGGTCCCATGTGCTAGTGAAGGAGACAGTGTAGGAGTTCCCGTGTGCTAGTGAAGGAGACAGTGTAGGAGGTCCCGTGTGCTAGTGAAGGAGACAGTGTAGGAGTTCCCGTGTGCTAGTGAAGGAGACAGTGTAGGATGTCCCATGTGCTAGTGAAGGAGACAGTGTAGGAGGTCCCATGTGCTAGTGAAGGAGACAGTGTAGGAGTTCCCATGTGCTAGTGAAGGAGACAGTGTAGGAGGTCCCGTGTGCTAGTGAAGGAGACAGTGTAGGAGGTCCCGTGTGCTAGTGAAGGAGACAGTGTAGGAGGTCCCATGTGCTAGTGAAGGAGACAGTGTAGGAGGTCCCGTGTGCTAGTGAAGGAGACAGTGTAGGAGGTCCCGTGTGCTAGTGAAGGAGACAGTGTAGGAGTTCCCATGTGCTAGTGAAGGAGACAGTGTAGGAGGTCCCGTGTGCTAGTGAAGGAGACAGTGTAGGAGGTCCCGTGTGCTAGTGAAGGAGACAGTGTAGGAGGTCCCATGTGCTAGTGAAGGAGACAGTGTAGGAGGTCCCGTGTGCTAGTGAAGGAGACAGTGTAGGAGGTCCCGTGTGCTAGTGAAGGAGACAGTGTAGGAGTTCCCATGTGCTAGTGAAGGAGACAGTGTAGGAGTTCCCATGTGCTAGTGAAGGAGACAGTGTAGGAGGTCCCATGTGCTAGTGAAGGAGACAGTGTAGGAGGTCCCGTGTGCTAGTGAAGGAGACAGTGTAGGAGGTCCCGTGTGCTAGTGAAGGAGACAGTGTAGGAGGTCCCATGTGCTAGTGAAGGAGACAGTGTAGGAGGTCCCGTGTGCTAGTGAAGGAGACAGTGTAGGAGGTCCCATGTGCTAGTGAAGGAGACAGTGTAGGAGTTCCCATGTGCTAGTGAAGGAGACAGTGTAGGAGTTCCCATGTGCTAGTGAAGGAGACAGTGTAGGAGGTCCCGTGTGCTAGTGAAGGAGACAGTGTAGGAGGTCCCGTGTGCTAGTGAAGGAGACAGTGTAGGAGGTCCCATGTGCTAGTGAAGGAGACAGTGTAGGAGGTCCCATGTGCTAGTGAAGGAGACAGTGTAGGAGGTCCCGTGTGCTAGTGAAGGAGACAGTGTAGGAGGTCCCGTGTGCTAGTGAAGGAGACAGTGTAGGAGGTCCCGTGTGCTAGTGAAGGAGACAGTGTAGGAGGTCCCATGTGCTAGTGAAGGAGACAGTCCCACAGCTTGTGAAGTGCACATGAAACTCACGACCCAAACTTCTTGAAAGCAGCAACACAGTTGAATATCCTTACAGAGTCTTCAAGGAGACTGGTCCTGCCAGAGATCACATTTGGGACAGACATCCTGGAGAAAATCGTTCAAACACTGCTCGACAATGCCTCCGGAAAGAAAAATGGCGGCGGCATCCCAGCAATGAATGCACAACGTACATGAGATTTTTTTCCGTTTTGGCTACCACTAACACTGCTTAGTCCTTCGCCTCGACCCCCTGCACACTCACATGAGTGTCTGCACGCTCTTCCACTCAACCCATGAGTAAATATTGATTATTAAAGTGAATAAATTAGATTAATTGATTCAGAGAAAAATTGAATGGGTGATGGGGAGAAGTGGGTGATGGGGAGAGGTGGGTGATGGAGAGAAGTGGGGGATGGGGAGAAGTGGGTGATGGGAGAGAAGTGGGTGATGGGGAGAAGTGGGTGATGAGGAGAAGTGGGTGATGGGGAGGAGTGGGTGATGGGGAGAAGTGGGTGATGGGGAGAAGTGGGTGATGGAGAGAAGTGGGTGATGGGGAGAAGTGGGTGATGGGGAGAAGTGGGTGATGGGGAGACGTGGGTGATGGGGAGAAGTGGGTGATGGGGAGAAGTGGGTGATGGGGAGAAGTGGGTGATGGGGAGGAGTGGGTGATGGGGAGAAGTGGGTGATGGGGAGACGTGGGTGATGGGGAGAGGTGGGTGATGGGGAGAAGTGGGTGATGGGGAGGAGTGGGTGATGGGGAGAAGTGGGTGATGGGGAGAAGTGGGTGATGGGGAGAAGTGGGTGATGGGGAGAAGTGGGTGATGGGGAGAAGTGGGTGATGGGGAGAAGTGGGTGATGGGGAGAAGTGGGTGATGGGGAGAAGTGGGTGATGGGGAGAAGTGGGTGATGGGAGGGGGAGGGAGAAGTGGGTGATGGGGAGAAGTGGGTGATGGGGAGAAGTGGGTGATGGGGAGAAGTGGGTGATGGGGAGAAGTGGGTGATGGGGAGAAGTGGGTGATGGGGAGAAGTGGGTGATGGGGAGAGTGGGTGATGGGGAGAAGTGGGTGATGGGGAGAAGTGGGTGATGGGGAGAAGTGGGTGATGGGGAGAAGTGGGTGATGGGGAGAAGTGGGTGATGGGGAGAAGTGGGTGATGGGGAGAAGTGGGTGATGGGGAGAAGTGGGTGATGGGAGAGACACATACATATGAGTACACAGGAGTACAATGGAGTACACAGGAGTACAGTGGAGTACACAGGAGTACAGTGGAGTACACAGGAGTACAGTGGAGTACACAGGAGTACAGTGGAGTACACAGGAGTACAGTGGAGTACACAGGAGTACAGTGGAGTACACAGGAGTACAGTGGAGTACACATGAGTACAGTGGAGTACACAGGAGTACAGTGGAGTACACAGAAGTACAGTGGAGTACACAGGAGTACAGTGGAGTACACAGGAGTACAATGGAGTACACAGGAGTACAGTGGTGTACAGTGGAGTACACAGGAGTACAGTGGAGTACACAGGAGTACAGTGGAGTACACAGGTGTACAGTGGAGTACACAGGTGTACAGTGGAGTACAATAGCAGCCAGCTGGTATAGTTTTTATCATTACTAAACAGTAGCAATAACTCTTGACCCTTTTAACCCTGTCTAGAAAGTCGAGGTAAAGCGGAAGGCTCTTTAACCACCCTCCACTCTATCCACACTCCACCTGCCCTCCATCCACACTCCACCTGCACTCCATCCACATTCCATCTGCCCACCATCCACACTCCACCTGCTTTCCATCCACACTCCACCTGCCCTCCATCCACACTCCACCTGCCCTCCATCCACACTCCACCTGCCCTCCATCCACACTCCACCTGCCCTCCATCCACACTCCACCTGCCCTCCATCCACACTCCACCTGCACTCCATCCACACTCCACCTGCCCTCCATCCACACTCCACCTGCACTCCATCCACACTCCATCTGCCCACCATCCACACTCCACCTGCCCTCCATCCACACTCCACCTGCCCTCCATCCACACTCCACCTGCCCTCCATCCACACTCCACCTGCCCTCCATCCACACTCCACCTGCACTCCATCCACACTCCACCTGCCCTCCATCCACATTCCACCTGCCCACCATCCACACTCCACCTGCCCTCCATCCACACTCCACCTGCCCTCCATCCACACTCCACCTGCCCTCCATCACAATATTCAAGTCATCTACAAGAAACTTTAACTTCCAAGTTTCACAATTTAGTGTTATCATCCACTTTCTACTTTACGTATTTCTTTATTATTACATAAATTGTCTGTAGCATTTTCCCAGCTGGGATGAACTCTCGTAGTCTACGTCTCCCGAGGATGAACTCTCGTAGTCTACGTCTCCCGAGGATGAACTCTCGTAGTCTACGTCTCCCGAGGATGAACTCTCGTAGTCTACGTCTCCCGAGGATGAACCCTCGTAGTCTACGTCTCCCGAGGACGAACTCTCGTAGCCTACGTCTCCCTGAGGACGAACTCCGTAGTCTACGTCTCCGAGGACGAACTCGTAGCCTACGTCTCCCGAGGATGAACTCTCGTAGTCTACGTCTCCCGAGGATGAACTCTCGTAGTCTACGTCTCCCGAGGATGAACCCTCGTAGTCTACGTCTCCCGAGGACGAACTCTCGTAGTCTCTGTCTCCAGAGGACGAACTCTCGTAGTCAACGTCTCCCGAGGACGAACTCTCGTAGTCTACGTCTCCCGAGGACGAACTCTCGTAGTCTACGTCTCCCGAGGACGAACTCTCGTAGCCTACGTCTCCCGAGGACGAACTCTCGTAGTCTACGTCTCCCGAGGACGAACTCTCGTAGTCTACGTCTCCCGAGGACGAACTCTCGTAGTCTACGTCTCCCGAGGACGAACTCTCGTAGCCTACGTCTCCCGAGGACGAACTCTCGTAGTCTACGTCTCCCGAGGACGAACTCTCGTAGTCTACGTCTCCCGAGGACGAACTCTCGTAGTCTACGTCTCCCGAGGACGAACTCTCGTAGTCTACGTCTCCCGAGGACGAACTCTCGTAGTCTACGTCTCCCGAGGATGAACCCTCGTAGTCTACGGCTCCCGAGGACGAACTCTCGTAGTCTACGTCTCCCGAGGATGAACTCTCGTAGTCTACGTCTCCCGAGGACGAACCCTCGTAGTCTACGTCTCCCAAGGATGAACCCTCGTAGTCTACGTCTCCCGAGGATGAACCCTCGTAGTCTACGTCTCCCGAGGACGAACTCTCGTAGTCTACGTCTCCCGAGGATGAACTCTCGTAGTCTACGTCTCCCGAGGATGAACCCTCGTAGTCTACGTCTCCCGAGGATGAACTCTCGTAGTCTACGTCTCCCGAGGATGAACTCTCGTAGTCTACGTCTCCCGAGGATGAACTCTCGTAGTCTACGTCTCCCGAGGATGAACCCTCGTAGTCTACGTCTCCCAAGGATGAACCCTCGTAGTCTACGTCTCCCGAGGACGAACTCTCGTAGTCTACGTCTCCCGAGGATGAACCCTCGTAGTCTACGTCTCCCGAGGACGAACTCTCGTAGTCTACGTCTCCCGAGGACGAACTCTCGTAGTCTACGTCTCCCGAGGACGAACTCTCGTAGTCTACGTCTCCCGAGGATTTCTTCACCAGGACTGCTTAGTAGTTATGATAACATCATTCTTATGATAACATCATTCTTATGATAATATCATTCTTATGATAACATCATTCTTATGATATCATCATTCTTTATGATAACATCATCCTTATGATAACATCATCCTTATGATAACATCATCCTTATGATAATATCATTCTTATGATAACATGATTCTTATGATAACATCATCCTTATGATAACATCATCCTTATGATAACATTCTTATGATAACATCATTCTTTATGATAACATCATTCTTATGATAACATCATTCTTTATGGTAACATCATTCTTATGATAACATCATTCTTATGATAACATCATTCTTTATGATAACATCATTCTTTATGATAACATCATTCTTATGATAACATCATTCTTTATGATAACATCATTCTTATGATAACATCATTCTTATGATAACATCATTCTTTATGATAACATCATTCTTATGATAACATCATTCTTTATGATAACATCATTCTTGTGATAACATCATTCTTATGATAACATCATTCTTTATGATAACATAATTCTTATGATAACATCATTCTTATGATAACATCATCCTTATGATAACATCATCCTTATGATAACATCATTCTTATGATAACATCATCCTTATGATAACATCATCCTTATGATAACATCATTCTTATGATAACATTATTCTTTATGATAACATCATTCTTATGATAACATCATTCTTTATGGTAACATCATTCTTATGATAACATCATTCTTATGGTAACATCATTCTTATGATAACATCATTCTTTATGATAACATCATTCTTTATGGTAACATCATTCTTATGATAACATCATTCTTATGATAACATCATTCTTATGGTAACATAATTCTTTATGATAACATCATTCTTTATGATAACATCATTCTTATGATAACATCATTCTTATGATAACATCATCCTGGATTCTTAAACTCTTTTTTGCATTATCTGCGTTGTTTACGTAATCCATAAATCAACGTTGATAAACAACGCTGAATTTCATTATGTTATCCAGGTGAAAATTGTTATAATGTATATTTAATGTAGGTTAGGTTAGGTTAGGTTAGGTTAGGTTACGTTGGTCAGGAAATAGAATAAGTGTTTCCTGACGCTGGTCTTAGTCATATGGTGATCTGCCGCTGGAGATTTTGGTCATCTGACCGAGGCCTTCCGCTGGCTTACCCGTCCACTCCTTTAAAAACTGTTATAATGTTTTTAATGTGTTGGTAAAATGTGTGTAGCCTCAAGACCATTGTAAATAAAGAATTATTCAAGACTTGATAAGTTATATATATAAAATTATTATTGTATGAAGTATTTTGTGTTTAAAATTTCTAGCAGAGTTGTTACTGTCAACTAGAAGTTGTGTAGGATACGTCAGCTTAGAGGTTGTCTAGGATGCGTCAGTTCATCCTAGTGCTCCTACGTCAGGTACTTGTCCCTCAGATGGTTGTGTTCAGAACACGTCACAGTCGGGTATGAGAGTGTTAAATGGAGCAGTCAGCATTTGTCTTCAGGGACTTGTTGAATTCTCAGTAAATACTGTACCACACTATCCAGTCCCTGTCAACACTCACACAGTCAATCCTCACTCACGCAGTCAATCCTCATTCACAGTCAATCCTCACTCACGCAGTCAATCCTCACTCACGCAGTCAATCCTCACTGACACAGTCAATCCTCACTGACACAGTCAATCCTCACTCACGCAGTCAATCCTCACTCACGCAGTCAATCCTCACTGACACAGTCAATCCTCACTCACGCAGTCAATCCTCACTGACACAGTCAATCCTCACTCACGCAGTCAATCCTCACTGACACAGTCAATCCTCACTCACAGTTAATCCTCACTCACGCAGTCAATCCTCACTCACGCAGTCAATCCTCACTCACACAGTCAATCCTCCCTCACGCAGTCAATCCTCACTGACACAGTCAATCCTCACTCACAGTTAATCCTCACTCACGCAGTCAATCCTCACTGACACAGTCAATCCTCACTCACAGTTAATCCTCACTCACGCAGTCAATCCTCACTCACGCAGTCAATCCTCACTCACACAGTCAATCCTCCCTCACGCAGTCAATCCTCACTGCACAGTCAATCCTCATTCACAGTCAATCCTCACTCACCAGTCAATCCTCACTGACACAGTCAATCCTCACTCACAGTTAATCCTCACTCACGCAGTCAATCCTCACTCACCAGTCAATCCTCACTCACACAGTCAATCCTCCCTCACGCAGTCAATCCTCACTCACGCAGTCAATCCTCACTCACGCAGTCAATCCTCATTCACAGTCAATCCTCACTCACGCAGTCAATCCTCATTCACAGTCAATCCTCATTCACAGTTAATCCTCACTCACAGTTAATCCTCACTAACACAGATAATCCTCACTAACAGTTAATCCTCAATCACACAGTTAATCCTCACTCACAGTCAATCCTCACTCACAGTTAATCCTCACTCACAGTTAATCCTCACTCACACAGTTAATCCTCACTCACGCAGTCAATCCTCACTCACACAGTCAATCCTCTCTCACACAGTCAATCCTCACTCACACAGTCAATCCTCACTCACACAGTCAATCCTCATTCACAGTCAATCCTCACTCACAGTTAATCCCCACTCACAGTTAATCCTCACTCACACAGTCAATCCTCACTCACACAGTCAATCCTCTCTCACACAGTCAATCCTCACTCACACAGTTAATCCTCACTCACACAGTTAATCCTCACTCACAGTCAATCCTCACTCACAGTTAATCCCCACTCACAGTTAATCCTCACTCACACAGTCAATCCTCACTCACACAGTCAATCCTCTCTCACACAGTCAATCCTCACTCACACAGTCAATCCTCACTCACACAGTCAATCCTCACTCACAGTCAATCCTCACTCACAGTTAATCCTCACTCACGCAGTCAATCCTCACTCACACAGTCAATCCTCACTCAGAGTTAATCCTCACTCACAGTTAATCCTCACTCACACAGTCAATCCTCTCTCACACAGTCAATCCTCACTCACACAGTCAATCCTCACTCACACAGTCAATCCTCACTCACACAGTCAATCCTCACTCACACAGTCAATTCTCACTCACAGTCAATCCTCACTCACAGTTAATCCTCACTCACGCAGTCAATCCTCACTCACACAGTCAATCCTCACTCACAGTTAATCCTCACTCACAGTTAATCCTCACTCACACAGTCAATCTTCACTCACACAGTCAATCCTCACTCACAGTCAATCTTCACTCACACAGTTAATCCTCACTCACACAGTCAATCCTCACTCACACAGTCAATCCTCACTCACAGTTAATCCTCACTCACACAGTCAATCTTCACTCACACAGTCAATCCTCACTCACAGTCAATCTTCACTTACACAGTTAATCCTCACTCACACAGTCAATCCTCACTCACACAGTCAATCCTCACTCACACAGTCAATCCTCACTCACAGTTAATCCTCACTCACACAGTCAATCTTCACTCACACAGTCAATCCTCACTCACAGTCAATCTTCACTCACACAGTTAATCCTCACTCACACAGTCAATCCTCACTCACACAGTCAATCCTCACTCACACAGTCAATCCTCACTCACAGTCAATCCTCACTCACACAGTCAATCTTCACTCACACAGTCAATCCTCACTCACAGTTAATCCTCACTCACACAGTCAATCTTCACTCACACAGTCAATCTTCACTCACAGTTAATCCTCACTCACACAGTCAATCTTCACTCACACAGTCAATCCTCACTCACACAGTCAATCTTCACTCACACAGTCAATCCTCACTCACACAGTCAATCTTCACTCACACAGTCAATCTTCACTCACAGTTAATCCTCACTCACACAGGCAATCTTCACTCACACAGTCAATCTTCACTCACACAGTCAATCCTCACTCACAGTCAACTGCAATTTCTAGATGATAGTCTAAAAGGAAGTTGAAGTTTTAGGTCAAGTCGATAAAGAAAATAAGAAGGAGCACCGCAGCAGGCCTACTGGCCCATGCTAGGCAGATCCATCTCCCACCCACGTATACATAAGAACATAAGAAGGAACACTGCAGCAGGCCTACTGGCCCATACTAGGCACGTCTTACTCAAACCCACTAACAAAAATATTGGTCCAACTCATTTTCAATGGAACTTCTCTAGCATGTTTTTAAAGCTACGCAGGTTAATTAGCAACACAAACAAGAACTTACCTTGTTGTTGTTGTAGGTGTTGTTGATGGAGGTGTTGTCAGTGAGCTTCAAGAGGTGAGGCTGCAGTGAGCGTTGGTGAGCATCGTCTCAGCAAGAGTGAGCTTCCAGGTAGACCTGTGGTCGTTACGACTCCCTCCTCCTGAGCTGATACTGAAGTGTGAAGCTTGTGTAGGCTTCACTGGGAGGACAGAGCAGCCCCTGGGAAGCTTCAAGGGGCAGTTAGGTACCTTACAACACCAGGGACTGACTACCAAAGTTTGTGTTTACTTTTTTTATTATAGTTTGTGTGTGCCTCGCGCGATGGTACGACTGCGAATCACCCCTCGGTCTCTTTATCTCTTTCCTTTAGTCTTTACCTTTATCCCTTTCCTTGTGATTCTTTTTTTGTTTTGTTTTCCCGACTCTCCTTCTCTTCCCTCAACTCCTCACCTGTAGGATGTCAGCCACCAATTGGGTGGTTGAGGGCCGTCCGCCCCCAACTTATACTAGGTGTCTGCCTACCTGGTGGGCGGCCACTCCTAGCCAACACTCTCACTTGTTATCGTCCGCTTTCCCAGCCTCTCGTCCGACATCTTTAATTGATTTCCCAGTTTCTCCTCGATTTTCAAAGCTTTTCTTTTCTTAAACCGCCTAAACCTCATTCACATTTCGTATATTATAACCTGCATCGGCGGAGAAGAGTCAGGGCCCCTGACAACATAAGACAGAGGATTACACTGGAAAGGTGAACGAAGCATTCCGTAAGAGTTCGCGAGTCTGATTCCCCCCTGGACGATCTGATTGGCTGACGCCTCCTCCCCCGCGTTGAGAACCAGTGACGTCACGCCTGGAAAGTAGGTATCCTGACCAATCAGAGCCTCCTGTCGTTCTCCAAAGGAATTTCTCAATGAATATGACACTTACTCCAGTGTTTGTCATGAGTAAGACGGAGACTCATGTTACCCATTGATCACAGCCACTGTAAACAACCCCATAATTGACCCTATACCCACTGTATCACTCCATACCCCACTAGAAATAAGTTAGGACCCCACTGGAAATAAGTCAGAACCCAGTGAAAGTAAGGACCCCACTAGAAATAAGTAAGGACCCCACTAGAAATAAGTTAGGACCCTACTAGAAATAAGTAAGGACCCCACTAGAAATAAGTAAGGACCCCATTAGAAATAAGTTAGGACCAGACTAGAAATAAGTTAGGACCCCACTAGAAATAAGTTAGGACCCCACTGGAAATAAGTCAGAACCCAGTGGAAGTAAGGACCCCACTAGAAATAAGTTAGGACCCTACTAGAAATAAGTTAGGACCCACTGGAAATAAGTCAGAACCCAGTGGAAGTTAGGACCCCACTAGAAATAAGTAAGGACCCTACTAGAAATAAGTAAGGACCCTACTAGAAATAAGTAAGGACCCCACTAGAAATAAGTTAGGACCCTACTAGAAATAAGTAAGGACCCCGTTAGAAATAAGTTAGGACCCCACTGGAAATAAGTCAGAACCCAGTGGAAGTAAGGACCCCACTAGAAATAAGTTAGGACCCTACTAGAAATAAGTAAGGACCCCATTAGAAATAAGTTAGGACCCCACTAGAAATAAGTTAGGACCTCACCAGAAATAAGTTAGGACCCCGCTAGAAATAAGTTAGGACCCCACTAGAAATAAGTTAGGATACCATTAGAAATTAGTTAGGATACCATTAGAAATAAGTTAGGACCAGACTAGAAATAAGTTAGGACCCCACTAGAAATAAGTAAGGACCCCACTAGAAATAAGTAAGGACCCCACTAGAAATAAGTTAGGACACCATTAGAAATAAGTTAGGATACCATTAGAAATAAGTTAGGACCAGACTAGAAATAAGTTAGGACCCCACTAGAAATAAGTAAGGACCCCACTAGAAATAAGTAAGGACCCCACTAGAAATAAGTTAGGACTCCACTAGAAATAAGTTAGGACTCCACTAGAAATAAGTTAGGACCCCACTAGAAATAAGTTAGGACCCCACTAGAAATAAGTTAGAACCCCACTAGAAATAAGTTAGGACACCACTAGAAATAAGTTAGGACACCACTAGAAATAAGTCAGGACCTCACTAGAAATAAGTTAAGACCCCACTAGAAATAAGTTAGAACCCCACTAGAAATAAGTTAGGACTCCACTAGAAATAAGTTAGGACCCCACTAGAAATAAGTTAGGACTCCACTAGAAATAAGTTAGGACCCCACTAGAAATAAGTTAGGACTCTACTAGAAATATGTTAGGACCCCGCTAGAAATAAGTTAGGACCCCACTAGAAATAAGTTAGGATACCATTAGAAATTAGTTAGGATACCATTAGAAATAAGTTAGGACCAGACTAGAAATAAGTTAGGACCCCACTAGAAATAAGTAAGGACCCCACTAGAAATAAGTAAGGACCCCACTAGAAATAAGTTAGGACACCATTAGAAATAAGTTAGGATACCATTAGAAATAAGTTAGGACCAGACTAGAAATAAGTTAGGACCCCACTAGAAATAAGTAAGGACCCCACTAGAAATAAGTAAGGACCCCACTAGAAATAAGTTAGGACTCCACTAGAAATAAGTTAGGACTCCACTAGAAATAAGTTAGGACCCCACTAGAAATAAGTTAGGACCCCACTAGAAATAAGTTAGAACCCCACTAGAAATAAGTTAGGACACCACTAGAAATAAGTTAGGACACCACTAGAAATAAGTCAGGACCTCACTAGAAATAAGTTAAGACCCCACTAGAAATAAGTTAGAACCCCACTAGAAATAAGTTAGGACTCCACTAGAAATAAGTTAGGACCCCACTAGAAATAAGTTAGGACTCCACTAGAAATAAGTTAGGACCCCACTAGAAATAAGTTAGGACTCCACTAGAAATAAGTTAGGACTCCACTAGAAATAAGTTAGGACCCCACTAGAAATAAGTTAGGACCCCACTAGAAATAAGTTAGGACCCCACTAGAAATAAGTTAGGACCCCACTAGAAATAAGTTAGGACCTCACTAGAAATAAGTTAGGACCCCACTAGAAATAAGTTAGGACTCCACTAGAAATAAGTTAGGACTCCACTAGAAATAAGTTAGGACCCCACTAGAAATAAGTTAGGACTCCACTAGAAATAAGTTAGGACCTCACTAGAAATAAGTTAGGACCCCACTAGAAATAAGTTAGGACCCCACTAGAAATAAGTTAGGACCCCACTAGAAATAAGTTAGGACCCCACTAGAAATAAGTTAGGACCCCACTAGAAATAAGTTAGGACCCCACTAGAAATAAGTTAGGACCTCACTAGAAATAAGTTAGGACCTCACTAGAAATAAGTAAACACCCCAGTGGAAATAAGTCACCTTGACTTTCTTGGTTTATCATAAGTAATTTACACTTATAACTTTAATTTTCCAAAGATAGTGTAACTGTAGAAGAATACGCTTGCTTATTTGCTTGCTTACTTACTTGCTTACTTGCTTACTTATTTATTTACTTGCTTACTTATTTACTTGCTTACTTAACTTACATATTAGATCGCTGCAGCTGTCGTGAATACCTCTGAAATTCCTTTAATGCCCTATCTAACTTCTAAGCAAATACTTCTAGATAATATCAGTATTTATAATGGCGGATGTTGAGGGAAATATCGACGTTAGGTATCACGCAGTAATATCGATGTTAGGTATCACGCAGTAATATCGATGTTAGGTATCACGCAGTAATATCGACGTTAGGTATCACGCAGTAATATCGATGTTAGGTATCACGCAGTAATATCGACGTTAGGTATCACGCAGTAATATCGACGTTAGGTATCACGCAGTAATATCGACGTTAGGTATCACACAGTATACTGCAGCAAACATATGTGACAGTCTTAGGATTACGCATATACACCGAAATTTGTGTATATCTCGATGTATATACAAAGAGATTTGCGTACAATTCTGTGTATACATAGAAATATGCGTATATCTTAAGTATAAATACAAAGATATTAGTGTATGTGTCAGTGTACATAAAAAAATATTAGTGTATGTGTCAGTGTACATAAAAAGATATTAGTGTATGTGTCAGTGTACATACAAAGTGCATATACAAAGACTGGTGTATATCTCAGTGTATATACAGAGACTGGTTTATATCTCAGTGTATATACAAAGACTGGTGTATATCTCAGTGTATATACAAAGACTGGTGTATATCTCAGTGTACGTACAAAGACTGGTGTATATCTCAGTGTATATACAAAGACTGGTGTATATCCCAATGTATATACACCGAGTGGTATCTTTCATATGTTTTAAAAAATTAGTGCTAAAGGGAGTAAAATGTTGATAAATATGGCTAAGTCATGTTAAATCTTGTTAAGTTAAGAAAGATTTCCATGTTAAATCTTGTTTAAAGTTTATCTCTCTCTCACTCACTCTCTCTTTCTCTCTCTCTCTTTCTCTCTCTCTCTCTTTCTTTTTCTCTCTCTAATAAGGATGAACCAGCTCGTAACATTACTTATTAAAACAGGTAAATTGGTTAATGTTGTAAAGTTCCTGTTCAACTTACCTAAGTTGCCCAGAGGGATTATCCTTAGGTAACTTAAATGAAACTTTTACACACACACATACACGATCGTACAAGGCTCTTGATCCAAGGAATCAGAGCTGACTTCTCCTTACTTGGATTAAAACTGATTACGTTAAATTGCCTTGGCCTTGTATCTTTCTTATGAGTTTTGCCTAAGTGATAATAATAATAATAATAATAATAATAATAATAATAATAATAATAATAATAATAATAATAATAATAATAATAATAAAAATAATAATAATAATTTCAGTTGATTTAAAAAAAATCTTTTGTTTTGAGAGACTTTAGCAAGGCTGGAACATGGAATTTTCAAGAGCATAAACGTTCTGTACAACACGTTCTATACAGCATGTTCTGTACAACACGTTCTGTACAACACGTTCTGTACAGCATGTTCTGTACAACACGTTCTGTACAACACGTTCTGTACAACATGTTCTGTACAACACGTTCTGTACACCACGTTCTGTACAACACGTTCTGTACAGCATGTTCTGTACAACACGTTCTGTACAGCATGTTCTGTACAGCATGTTCTGTACAACACGTTCTGTACAACACGTTCTGTACAGCATGTTTGTACAACACGTTCTGTACAACACGTTCTGTACAACATGTTCTGTACAACACGTTCTGTACAACACGTTCTGTACAGCATGTTCTGTACAACACGTTCTGTACAGCATGTTCTGTACAACACGTTCTGTACAGCACGTTCGTAAGAACAGTTTTCGAGTACGTAGCGCCAGTGTGGAGCCCAGATCTGGGCTTTCACACCGAAAAACTTCAATACTCAGAGATTCTTTAGTCAGTATCGTCCTGGAGATGAGAGACACGAGACACAAGACTGACGGACATGTATCTCATAGCGCCTGGCTTGAGGAGACATGATTACAACATAGAAAATACTCTTAGTAGCACGTTAACAATAATTAAAAGTTCCAGGAACAAGAAGAATGGAAGGCGGAAGTTGAATATGCAAATGAGTTGCAGGAACACTGTCGTAAACATTAACGATGAAAGAGATGACTAAGTATTTTACAAATGTTATAATTGAATCCCAAGAAGTTGAGTAGTTAGTAGAGGTTACTAGGTAGACGCGGAGAGTAGATGTCAACCTTTGAGAGGGTAGACGCGGAGAGTAGCTGTCAACCTGTGAGAGGGTAGACGAGGAGAGTAGATGTCAACCTGTGTGAGGGTAGACGCGGAGAATAGATGTCAACCTGTGTGAGGGTAGACGCTTAGAGTAGATGTCAACCTCTGAGAGGGTAGACGCGGAGAATAGATGTCAACCTTTGAGATGGTAGACGCGGAGAGTAGATGTCAACCTGTGTGAGGGTAGACGCGGAGAGTAGATGTCAACCTGTGTGAGGGTAGACGCGGAGAGTAGATGTCAACCTGTGTGAGGGTAGACGCGGAGAGTAGATGTCAACCTGTGTGAGGGTAGACGCGGAGAGTAGATGTCAACCTGTGTGAGGGTAGACGCGGAGAGTACATGTCAACCTGTGTGAAGGTAGACGCGGAGAGTAGATGTCAACCTTTGAGAGGGTAGACGCGGAGAGTAGATGTCAACCTGTGTGAGGGTAGATGCGGTGAGTAGATGTCAACCTGTGTGAGGGTAGACATCTACTACCACAACACCACCACCACTACCATCACCAACACCACCACTAACACCACCACTATCACCACCACTACCGCCACCACTACCACCACCACTACCACCACTACTACCATCACCAACATCACCACTACCACCACCACTACCACCACCACCACTACCACTAACACCACCACTATCACCACTACCACCACCACTACCACCACCACTATCACCACCACTACCGCCACCACTATCACCACCACTATCACCACCACTACCGCCACCACTATCACCACCACTATCACCACCACTACCGCCACCACCACCACCACCACCACCACTATCACCACCACTACCGCCACCACTATCACCACCACTACACCACCACTACCACCACCACTATCCACCACTATCACCACCACTACCGCCACCACTATCACCACCACTATCACCACCACTACCGCACCACCACCACCACCACCACCACTATCACCACCACTACCGCCACCACTACCACCACCACCACCACCACCACTATCACCACCACTACCGCCACCACTACCACCACCAACACCACCACCAATACCATTTCCTTCATAATCTTTAAGACTACTTCTTCCTACTTTACTCAGGATCTCTGTCCACTTCCAGTTTCTATTTCCCAGTTTTAACCTAAAATTCCAACTCATTCTCATTATTTACGGACCCAAATCCCCCATGATTTCAACCCATTCGTCTGGTGGTGAGTGTACCTATGTGAAACTCATTGCTTCAATGAGAGATATTATTTCAGTACTGTGTGAGCCCAGGATACTCTAGTACTCCCAGCTGATTTCCCTGTTGGGGGGGGGAGGATGTACCTTGCATGATGGGAGAGATATCTCTCAGCTGTGTGGGGGAGGGGGAGGATGTACCTTCATGATGGGAGAGATATCTCTAGCTGTGTCGGGGGAGGGGGAGGGGGAGGATGTGCCTTCCATGATGGGAGAGATATCTCTCAGCTGTGTCGGGGGAGGGGGAGGATGTGCCTTCCATGATGGGAGAGATATCTCTCAGCTGTGTGGGGGGAGGGAGGGAGGATGTGCCTTCCATGATGGGAGAGATATCTCTCAGCTGTGTGGGGAGGGAGGGAGGGAGGATTTTATGTGTATGTCTCACTGTGGTTTAAAAAACTTACCCTCTTTCTCAATCTTTCCCTTTCTCTCTCTCTCTCTCTCGTTTTTATGTTCTGTCGAAATTTAGAGAGTGAGAGAGAGACAGAGAGAGAGAGAGAGAGAGAGAGAGAGAGAGAGAGAGAGAGAGAGAGAGAGAGAGAGAGAGAGAGAGAGAGAGAGAGAGAGAGAGAGAGAGAGAGAGAGAGAGAGAGAGAGAGAGAGTGACAAAAACATGCAGCTTGCCATAACAGAGGTATTTATATCAATTAGTTGGTAACTGCTTGACAAGAGAGTATAAATATATATACTATATATATATATATATATATATATATATATATATATATATATATATATATATATATATATATATATATATATATATATATATAGTAGCACATATCAATCGGATGCAACAGTAAAGTAATTATTGCTGATGCTTTTTTGGGATTAATTACGTGTTTATACAGATTACACATTGATCTAGTTGTTTAGTAATTAAGTTATTGTTTGTTTGTGTGTGAGAGAGAGAGAGAGAGAGAGAGAGAGAGAGAGAGAGAGAGAGAGAGAGAGAGAGAGAGAGAGAGAGAGAGAGAGAGAGAGAGAATCTAGGAAGTGAAAGTATAAAACTCTTCACAGAGAGAAACATTACTTGATAAAGCTGTACATAGAGCAAAACGTCACTTGATAGAGTGTTACAGAGGGCGAAACGTGACTTACTAAGCTCTACACGGAGGAGAACCATTGTTTCCATGGGAACACCTTCCACACAGCTTCAGAACACCACTAAGCTTACCAGCTACCACCAGCTCACCCCGGGACTGACAGAGCTCACCCCGGACTGACAGAGCTCACCCTGGGACTGACAGAGCTCACCCCGGGACTGACAGAGCTCACCCCGGGACTGACAGAGCTCACCCCGGGACTGACAGAGCTCACCCCGGGACTGACAGAGCTCACCCCGGGACTGACAGAGCTCACCCCGGGACTGACAGAGCTCACCCCGGGACTGACAGAGCTCACCCCGGGTACTGACAGAGCTCACCCCGGGACTGACAGAGCTCACCCCGGGACTGACAGAGCTCACCCGGGCTGACAGAGCTCACCCTGGACTGACAGAGCTCACCCCGGGTCCGACAGAGCTCACCCCGGGTCTCACAGAGCTCACCCCGGGTTTGACAGAGCTCACCCCGGGACTGACAGAGCTCACCCCGGGACTGACAGAGCTCACCCCGGGTTTGACAGAGCTCACCCCGGGTCCGACAGAGCTCACCCTGGTCTGACAGAGCTCACCCTGGGCTGACAGAGCTCACCCTGGTTTGCAGCTCACCCCGTGACTGAGAATGTTCTCATTTCCCGGGACTGTTTCCACAGTCAGCCAGTGTAACGTGACTGTGTTCTCCCAGTCAGCCAGTGTAACGTGACTGTTGTTCTCACAGTCAGCCAGTGTAACGTGACTGTTGTTCTCACAGTCAGCCAGTGTAACGTGACTGTTGTTCTCACAGTCAGCCAGTGTAACGTGACTGTTGTTCTCCCAGTCAGCCAGTGTAACGTGACTGTTGTTCTCCCAGTCAGCCAGTGTAACGTGACTGGTGTTCTCACAGTCAGCCAGTGTAACGACTGTTGTTCTCAGTCAGCCAGTGTAACGTGACTGGTGTTCTCCAGTCAGCCAGGTAACGTGACTTTTCATCATTCACGGTGTTCTCACAGTCAGCCAGTGTAACGTGACTGTTGTTCTCACAGTCAGCCAGTGTAACGTGACTGGTGTTCTCACAGTCAGCCAGTGTAACGTGACTGTTGTTCTCACAGTCAGCCAGTGTAACGTGACTGTTGTTCTCACAGTCAGCCAGTGTAACGTGACTGTTGTTCTCACAGTCAGCCAGTGTAACGTGACTGGTGTTCTCACAGTCAGCCAGTGTAACGTGACTGTTGTTCTCTACAGTCAGCCAGTGTAACGTGACTGTTGTTCTACAGTCAGCCAGTGTAACGTGACTGTTGTTCTCCCATCAGTGTTTCAAGCCAGTGTAACGTGACTGTTGTTCTCACAGTCAGCCAGTGTAACGTGACTGTTGTTCTCACAGTCAGCCAGTGTAACGTGACTGGTGTTCTCACAGTCAGCCAGTGTAACGTGACTGTTGTTCTCACAGTCAGCCAGTGTAACGTGACTGTTGTTCTTCGTTACTTCCGAGTGACTGGTTGATCTTCGACTCTAAGATCATTTAAACATAACCTGGATTTCTGGCTCGTGGTAATTAGTGCTTTAAAAATGGCGTTGTTAAGCACTGTTCACCTTATGTTTGTACCAGCTCTGAGGGAGAGAGAGAGAGAGAGAGAGAGAGAGAGAGAGAGAGAGAGAGAGAGAGAGAGAGAGAGAGAGAGAGAGAGAGTTTTCGCCACAAATTGCTTAGAGGCGAAGGCGTGTTCGCTTCAATAGCCATTTGTTCTTGTGGAGTGTTGCCCATATCTCTCACTTAGGCTGCTTTATTTCTGTGACCTTTCTCTCTCTCTCTCTCTCTCTCTCTCTCTCTCTCTCTCTCTCTATCTATCTATCTACACACACACCTTAGCAAAAAAAAGAGTAAATAGAATTTTTCCCTTGGTTTAAAACACAGGATAATAAGGTCTGTAATAAATGGTTGGTCATTAAAAGACGTTAATGCTTTCACCATGCTGATATCATTAACCCCCATTAGTTGAGCCGGAGATGTACTCTTCTTGTTGTTGCTGCTGCTCTTCTTCCGTTTGTTGTGCCTGTGCAAGCTCTGTTGCTTGTTCTGTTACTGCTGCTACTGTTGTTGTTGCTGCTGTTGTTGTTGCTGCTGCTACAGCTCCTGTTGCTGCTGTTACTGCTGCTACTGTTGCTGCTGTTGTTGTTGCTGCTGCTGCTGCTCCAGCTCCTGGTGCTGCTGTTACTGCTGCTACTGTTGCTGCTGTTGTTGTTGCTGCTGCTGCTACAGTTCCTGGTGCTGCTGTTACTGTTACTGCTGCTACTGTTACTGCTGTTGTTGTTGCTGCTGCTCTTCTTGCTGTTGTTGTTGCTGCTGCTGCTACAGTTCCTGTTGCTGCTGTTACTGTTACTGCTGCTACTGTTGCTGCTGTTGCTGCTGTTGTTGCTGCTACAGTTGCTGCTACAGTTGCTGCTACAGTTGCTGCTGCTACAGTTGCTGCTGCTGTTGCTGCTGTTACTGTTGTTGCTGCTGCTACAGTTGCTGCTACAGTTGCTGCTACAGTTGCTGCTACAGTTGCTGCTACAGTTGCTGTTGCTGCTGCTACTGTTGTTGTTGCTGCTACAGTTGCTGCTACAGTTTCTGCTACAGTTGCTGCTACAGTTGCTGTTGCTGTTGCTGCTGCTACTGTTGTTGTTGCTGCTACAGTTGCTGCTGCTACTGTTGTTGTTGCTGCTACTTCTGCTTATGGTTATGTTGCAGTCCTTACGATAAACACAGCTCTCTCTCACTCTCTCTCTCTCTCTCACTCTCTCTCTCACTCTCTCTCTGTCTCACTCTCTCTCACTCTCTCTCTCTCTCTCTCTCTCCTCTCTCCTCTCTCACTCTCTTTCTGTCTCACTCTCACTCTCTCTCTCTCTCACTCTCTCTCACTATCTCTCTCTCCTCTCTCTCACTCTCTCTCTGTCTCACTCTCTCTCACTCTCTCTCACTCTCTCTCTCTCTCACTCTCTCTCTGTCTCACTCTCTCTCTCTCTCACTCTCTCTCACTCTCACTCTCTCTCTGTCTCACTCTCACTCTCTCTCTCACTCTCTCTCACTCTCTCTCTCTCTCTCACTCTCTCTCTGTCTCACTCTGTCTCACTCTCTCTCTCTCTCACTCTCTCTCACACTCTCTCTCTCTCACTCTCTCTCACTCTCTCTCACACAGCTACACATTAGAGTTAGCTCCAACATGAGGTAATAAATTTGTTACATTATCCCTCATTGCCTGACAGACAAACATTCTCCCTAATTGCTTTTCAATTATCTAATTAGGGTAAATTAGGTTAATTAACCCTGGTTAAGTGCAGATATGAAGGTTAACACTCAACACTGTGTTAACCAGCGGCGTATCCACTAATAAAGTCATCTATGGTTAAAAACTTTATTTGTTGACTTAATTGAGAAGATATTTTTGTTTTTGTTAGTGCGTTTGTATTGTAGTTTATTTGTATGTTTGTTTGATGGCCACCTAAGATTATTGTTTATACTAAACAATTCTGTAAAAGTCAAACAAGTTGAGAAGGAACATTGTTGATTGATGATGTTGATGTTGATGTTGATTGATGAAGTTGATGTTGATGTTGATTGATGAAGTTGATGTTGATGTTGATTGATGATGTTGATGTTGATGTTGATTGATGATGTTGATTGATGTTATTGATGTTGATGTTGATTGATGATGTTGATGTTGATGTTGATTGATGATGTTGATGTTGATTGATGATGTTGATGTTGATTGATGTTGATGTTGATTGATGATGTTGATGTTGATTGATTAAGTTGATGTTGATTGATGAAGTTGATGTTGATTGATGATGTTGATGTTGATTGATGAAGTTGATGTTGATTGATGATGTTGATGTTGATTGATGATGTTGATTGATGATGTTGATGTTGATTGATGATATTGATGTTGATGTTGATGTTGATTGATGATGTTGATGTTGATTGATGATGTTGATGTTGATGCTGATTGATGAGTTGATGTTGATTGATGAACTGATGTTGATGTTGATTGATAGTGAGTTGATTGATAGTTGATGGTTGATGTTGATTGATGAAGTGACTGTGGTGATTATGAGATTGATGTGATTGATGAAGTTGATGGTTGATGTTGATTGCAGTGTTGATGTTGATTGATGAGTTATGATGTTGATTGATATGTTGATGTTGATGTATGATGATTGATGTTGATATGAGTTGATGTTGATGTATTAGTGTTTGTTTGTAAATGATGGATAGATGTTGATCGTTGATGTAACATGCCATCTTGATAACATGTATGTATTGTGTGTTGTAAAGTGATGAGTCTGTTTAAGAGCTTGATGTTGTCTTGGTAATATTTGACTTAACAGTTGATGTAGCTTGGTTAATCTAGCAATGTCGATGTAACAGCATTGATGTCGTTTGGTACTTGACGATGTTGATGTAGCAGCAGTTTGATGTATGCATGAGTTGATTGATGTTAGCATCATAAGGCATGTTGTTGATGGTAGGCAGAGTGTTGGTGTCATAAGTGTTTGTTTGTAGTAGTGAGAGTGACAGCTCTGGTAACAGCAACAGCCCTTTGATACACAACAGCTGGTATGAGCAGTCTGGTAACAGCAACAGTCTGGTCAACAGCAACAGTCTGGTAACGCGCAGTCTTGGTAACCCAGTCACACAGTCTTGGTAGCGCCTGGTCCTTCTGGTACACACAACCTGGTCTCTGGTAACAAGCAACAGCTTGGTAACAGCAACAGTCTGGTAACAGCAACAGTCTTGGTAACAGCAACAGTCTTGTGAAAGCAACGTCTTGGTAACACACATCTAACAGAAACAGTCGTGGTAACAGCAACAGTCGTGGTAACAGCAGACAGTCGTGGTAACAGCAACAGTCTGGAACAGCAACAGTCGTGGTAACAGCAACAGTCTTGGTAACAGCAACAGTCGTGGTAACAGCAACAGTCGTGGTAACAGCAACAGTCTGGTAACAGCAACAGTCTGTAACAGCAACAGTCGGTAACAGCAACAGTCTTGGTAACAGCAACAGTCTTGGTAACAGCAACAGTCGTGGTAACAGCAACAGTCGTGGTAACAGCAACAGTCTTGGTAACAGCAACAGTCGTGGTAACAGCAACAGTCTTGGTAACAGCAACAGTCTTGGTAACAGCAACAGTCGTGGTAACAGCAACAGTCTTGGTAACAGCAACAGTCGTGGTAACAGCAACAGTCTTGGTAACAGCAACAGTCGTGGTAACAGCAACAGTCTTGGTAACAGCACAGTCGTGGTAACAGCAACAGTCGTGGTAACAGCAACAGTCGTGGTAACAGCAACAGTCGTGGTAACAGCAACAGTCTTGGTAACAGCAACAGTCGTGGTAACAGCAACAGTCTGGTAACAGCAACAGTCGTGGTAACAGCAACAGTCGTGGTAACAGCAACAGTCGTGGTAACAGCAACAGTCTGGTAACAGCAACAGTCGTGGTAACAGCAACAGTCGTGGTAACAGCAACAGTCGTGGTAACAGCAACAGTCGTGGTAACAGCAACAGTCGTGGTAACAGCAACAGTCGTGGTAACAGCACAGTCGTGGTAACAGCAACAGTCGTGGTAACAGCAACAGTCTTGGTAACAGCAACAGTCTTGGTAACAGCAACAGTCGTGGTAACAGCAACAGTCTTGGTAACAGCAACAGTCGTGGTAACAGCAACAGTCTTGGTAACAGCAACAGTCGTGGTAACAGCAACAGTCGTGGTAACAGCAACAGTCGTGGTAACAGCAACAGTCGTGGTAACAGCAACAGTCGTGGTAACAGCAACAGTCGTGGTAACAGCAACAGTCTTGGTAACAGCAACAGTCGTGGTAACAGCAACAGTCTTGGTAACAGCAACAGTCGTGGTAACAGCAACAGTTGTGGTAACAGCAACAGTCTTGGTAACAGCAACAGTCGTGGTAACAGCAACAGTCTTGGTAACAGCAACAGTCGTGGTAACAGCAACAGTCGTGGTAACAGCAACAGTCGTGGTAACAGCAACAGTCGTAGTAACAGCATCAGTCGTGGTAACAGCAACAGTCGTGGTAACAGCAACAGTCGTGGTAACAGCAACAGTCGTGGTAACAGCAACAGTCTTGGTAACAGCAACAGTCGTGGTAACAGCAACAGTCGTGGTAACAGCAACAGTCGTGGTAACAGCAACAGTCGTGGTAACAGCAACAGTCGTGGTAACAGCAACAGTCTTGGTAACAGCAACAGTCGTGGTAACAGCAACAGTCGTGGTAACAGCAACAGTCGTGGTAACAGCAACAGTCGTGGTAACAGCAACAGTCGTGGTAACAGCAACAGTCTTGGTAACAGCAACAGTCGTGGTAACAGCAACAGTCTAAAAGGTTGGTAACAGCAACAGTCGTGGTAACAGCAACAGTCTTGGTAACAGCAACAGTCGTGGTAACAGCAACAGTCGTGGTAACAGCAACAGTCGTGGTAACAGCAACAGTCGTGGTAACAGCAACAGTCGTGGTAACAGCAACAGTCTTGGTAACAGCAACAGTCGTGGTAACAGCAACAGTCATGGTAACAGCACGTCTGTAACAGCACAGTCGTGGTAACGCAACAGTCGTTAACAGCAACAGTCTTGGTCAGCAACAGTCGTTAACAGAACAGTCTTGGTAACACACAGTCTTAACAGCACAGTCTGGTACAGCAACAGTCGTGGTAACAGCACAGTCTTGTCAGCAACAGCTGCTAGTCTAATAGCTCAAGTAGTGAATGTATTAAGTGCTACATGTCTCGTGGTACATGCCAACTAGTACCTTTATCAACGATAGTTTACGTGGTAACAGCCTGAGCATGTCAGGTTATCGCCTCAGACTGCCCGTCTACTGCTCTACCAGTGTAGGTTATCAGCTCAGATTGGTCGTACTGTCACCTCGACCTTCAGAAAGTGTTATCTCAGCTAATATCTAAATTAAATGCATAGAGCAAGATTGTACGAAGCCGAAGTGCTCAGTTAAGACAAGTCAGAGATGGTGACCTCACTAGTGAAAGTACTAGCTATCCCCAGCTGACATTAGCATCATTACAAGCCACTCTAGCCATTATGTCACGGTCAGCTACTAGTCATCAACGTCCGTATACTCATTCACGTGCTACTAGCTCATAACGTCAGCTACATGCTCATAGTCAGTCATGCTCATTCACGTGCTACTAGCTCATTCACGTGCTACTGCTCAGTGTCACGCTGCTACTGCTCATTGTCAGGTGCTACATGCTCATTACGTCAGCTACTGCTCATTCACGGTAGCTACATGCTCAATGTCACGGTCAGCTACATGCTCATTAACGTAGCTACTGCTCATTCACGGTAGCTATGCTCATAGTCAGTCACTGCCGTCAGCTACTGCTCAGTTCACGGTCAGCTCAGCATAGCTCATTCACGTCAGCTACTGCTCATTACGTAGCTACTGCTCATTCACGTGCTACTGCTCAGTTCACGTGCAGCTCAGATTACGTGCTACTGCTCATTACGTAGCTACTAGCTCATTACGTGCTACTGCTCATTCACGGCTACATGCTCATTCACGGCTACGCTCATGCAGCTATGTCAACGTGCTACTGCTCATTACGCGCTATCATTTAGCTCATTAACGTCAGCTACATGCTCATTAACGCCCAATGTCAGCTACAGTCACGTCCTGCAGTCATACTCGCTAATGTCAGGCTCTTTAACGTCGCTAGACAGCCATTATTCTTAGATCTTCACGCAGCTACATGCTCTTCACCAGTACATAGCTCATTCACGCCAGCTGCACGCACTACACACGCACTAGCAGCAGCCTTACACGCCGCTACACAATGCAGTACACTGCTACTACTTAACGCAGCTAACCATAGGCTCTACCAACGCAGCTACTGCTCATTACGCCAGCTACAAGCTCATTACGCAGCTACAGCACACCTGCTACTGCATTCACGCCAGCTACATAGCTCATTCACGCCAGCTACATAGCTCATTACGTCAGCTACATAGCTCATACCACACCATGCTACCGCAGTCCAACCGCTACTGCCTCAAGCCACGTCGCTACATAGCTCATTACACGCGCTACTAGCTCTTAAGCACTAACCATAACCACCTAGCTCATTAACGTCAGCTACATAGCTCATTAACGTCAGCTACATAGCTCATTAACGCAGCTACTAGCCATTCACCAGCACATGCTACTGCTTACTACAGCTAGCTACTCTTACTAGTACCATAGCCTAGACAGCTACACACACTGCTACTGTTTACTAGCTGAACGGCTACAGACACACTGCTATGCTCATTAACTGCAGGCTACACTTAGCTCTTACTCAGCTGAATAGCCTGCATAAGCCAGCTACTGCTATGCACTTACTAGACTGACAGCTACATGCTGCTATTAACAGCCACACAACTGCTTGCACTTAAGACTGACAGGCCTACCACACACCTGCTCTCTTAGCTAAGACTGAACCAGGCCTACACACCTGCTACTGCTTAGCTAAGACTAAAGACACTACAGGCACTACACACACCTGCTACTGCTTACTTAAGACTGAACAGGCCTACACACCTGCTACTGCTTCTTAAGACTGAACAGGCCTACAAGCTCTTACTCACCTCAGACTGACTAGCTCATCACTTAAGACTGAACAGGCCTACAACACCTGCTACTGCTTACTTAAGACTGAACCAGGCCTACACACCCTGCTACTGCTTCTTAAGACTGAACAGGCCTACACACACCTGCTACTGCTTACTAAGACTGAAAGGCCTACACACACCTGCTACTGCTTACTTAAGACTGAACAGGCCTACACACACCTGCTTGCTACTAGACTGAACCAGCTTACACCTGCTACTGCTCAAGACTGAAGCAGGCCTACACACACCTGCTACTGCTTACTTAAGACTGAACCAGGCCTACACACACCTGCTACTGCTTACTTAAGACTGAACCAGGCCTACACACATCTGCTACTGCTTACCAAAGACTGAATCAGGCCTACACACACCTGCTACTGCTTACTTAAGACTGAACCAGGCCTACACACACCTGCTACTGCTTACTTAAGACTGAACCAGGCCTACACACATCTGCTACTGCTTATTTAAGATTGAAAGAGAACTACACACACACACACACCTGCTGCTGGTTACTTAAGGCTGAACCAGGCCTACACACACCTGCTACTGCTTACTTAAGACTGAACCAGGCCTACACACACCTGCTACTGCTTACCTAAGACTGAACCAGGCCTACACACACCTGCTACTGCTTACTTAAGTCTAAACCAGGCCTACACACACCTGCTACTGCTTACTTAAGTCTGAACCAGGCCTACACACACCTGCTACTGCTTACCTAAGACTGAACCAGGCCTACACACACCTGCTACTGCTTACTTAAGACTGGAAGAGAACTACACACACACACCTGCTGCTGGTTACTTAAAATTGGGTCACATGTGTTAAGCACAGAATCTATTAATAGTCTCTTGCGAGGTTCTTAATGTTATTCCTCTTTTACGAGCTGCCAGGGGCCAGTCTGGGAAAATAATTATTGTCAGGTACTAGAGTCAAGGTGTCTCAGTGACTCTTATTACTTCTCAGGATGATACTTGCCAGTCCTTATACTTCCCAGGATGATACTTGCCAGTCCTTATACTTCCCAGGATGATACTTGCCAGTCCTTATACTTCCCAGGATGGTACTGGCCAGTCCTTATACTTCCAAGGATGGTACTTGCCAGTTCTTGTACTTCCCAGGATGGTACTTGCCAGTTCATATACTTCCCAGGATGGTACTTGCCAGTCCTTATACTTCCCAGGATGGTACTTGCCAGTCCTTATACTTTCCAGGATGGTACTTGCCTTAACACATTCTATGTGTTAAGATAACCATCTTGTGTGATCCTCGTGAGTCTTCAAGTCTTCCTTCATCCTGCTTCCATATTTCCTCCATCCTGCTTTCATTTTTCTTCCATCCTATTTCCCTCCTTCCTCCATCCTACTTCCATCCTTCCTCCATCCTACTTCCATCCTTCCTCCATCCTACTTCCATCCTTCCTCCATCCTTCTTTCCTTCAGCCTCTATAGTTTTTATTTTCTTCAATATTTTTTAAGTCTTCAATAAATTCTCATAAAGGGAACGCTTGTCTCATTAAATGTTTATTCTAAAGCTTTTTTCTTTTTCATTCATCCAAAATTTATTGTTTATATTATTAATGAAGACAGTCATGTATATAGTAGAATAAAACTTATAACAAATTATGACTGTTGCAGATCAGGAGGATGGAAGCCGAGGATGCAACAGATATTACCCCACTCTGGATGGACACGCTGGGACGCTGGAGCAGGAAGGTGGCAGCTCTTGGGCCCCTCAGTGGTGTCGATGAGCCTGGAACCAAGTTCTCTGAGGTAGCCTGATGCTCCAGGCTCCACGGGTCAGCCATTCTACTAAAACTAATTGGTATTAATGAGCCAAGTCTTTATACTTGAGGTTGAACTCTTCCCTGTGACCGGCTGCACCCTCCCTGTTGGCTAACACTATGAGAGATGTGTCAGAGTGGGTATGAGGGTGTAGTCTGCCACTATACCAGGGACTGACTGTGGTTCCTTCAGGGCAGTTAGCGGGATTACTGGGATTGTTGGGAACTTAGAATTTTAGTCTTCTCTTAGCCAGGCACCCAGAGCCATGGTGAGGCCCTTCTTGAAAATATTGATGATTTTCTTGTGTCTTCATTGCCAACTCTTAGAGTTTGAAGAGTATAGTCCATGTAGACCATGTAGACAATATCGACCAGCTTGCACATTACCGCAGACACACTCCTAATTAGTGTAACTTGGGGTATCAAGGCGAAGAGCCACTGCACTACGAAGGATCTGTAGGTCAAGACGTGTACCTATTGACGAAATAGAAAGTGATAAGACTAAATTTCCAGAGTGATGTGCTCTCACTGCTTTGAAAGGAAAAGTCTCCCTGTTGGACGTTGTGGCAAAGAACATGTTTTATAGAGATTTTTCTGCAATGTACCAACTGGACTGTTTGTAGTCCAGCGTCGCAGCTGGTTTTGATACTGGAGTACTGAGTCTCTCAATCAGCAATGGTCCTGGTGCAGTTGGTGTCTTGTACCCTTGCTACAGCGCAAAGGTTATCTGAAAGAATTTGCTTTAATAACTCATTTGACATCATGAGGAAGTTAAGAAAGCTGGCAGGTAATTTGAGAGGCTTACATACACTATTTTTAATGGAAAGGTTCAGGTGGACTTTAGAATGGTGTCATAACATTTAAGTTCAAGACTTTTAGCTTTTGTGAATATGATAAAGAATAAATCCTGAAATGTCGTTATCTTCAAAGTCAAACAACTAAGTTCAGGTAGAGAGTAGAACCTCTTAATTGGGTGTGAGCAGCGTTCTCACAAACAAGAACCTCTGAGGTGGGTGTGAGCAGTATTCTTGACAAACAAGAACTTCTGAGGTGGGTGTGAGCAATATTCTTGACAAACAAGAACTTCTGAGGTGGGTGTGAGCAGTATTCTTGACAAACAAGAACCTCTGAGGTGGGTATGAGCAATATTCTTGACAAACAAGAACTTCTGAGGTGGGTGTGAGCAATATTCTTGACAAACAAGAACTTCTGAGGTGGGTGTGAGCAGTGTTCATGACAAACAAGAACTTCTGAGGGGAATGTGAGCAGTGTACTTGACAAACAAGATGTTTACCCTGATCATAGGTCGGATTAACAAACTAATTGTTGACCTTCCCGACCTGAGCACACTCACTACGCTTCTGACCTCACATACAAGTCCCATTTTTGTTCAAGTGCAGAACAGTGAAAAATATATATATATATATATATATATATATATATATATATATATATATATATATATATATATATATATATATATATATATATATATATATATATATATATATATATATATATATATATATATATATATATATATATATATATATATATATATATGAGTGTGTGTGTGTGTGAGAGTGTATTTAAAAAGACACAGCTGGCAAGGCATGTAATATTCTTCTCAGAAAATATATTTTGTAACTATTTCATATTAAAAATGTGCAATACAGTGGACAATATTGTTTCTATTGAGCAGCTGGGTGGCCGGGTAATAATTGTTACATTGGCGGTCCAGTGAAAGTGGTACACTCTATAGCAATTATTGTATATACAAGCTTAATGACTAGATCAGTAATGGTCCAGTCATGTTAGCTGGTGTGTGTGTGTGTGTGTGTGTGTGTACTCACCTAATTGTACTCACCTAATTGTGGTTGCAGGGGTCGAGACTCAGCTCCTGGCCCCGCCTCTTCGCTGTCCGCTACTGGGACTCTGCTCTCCCTGCTCCATGAGCTTTATCATACCTTGTCTTAAAACTATGTATGGTTCCTGCCTCCACTATATCGTTCGCTAGACTATTCCACTTCCTGACTACTCTGTGGCTGAAGAAGTTCTTCCTAACATCCCTTTGACTCATCTGAGTCTTCAGCTTCCAGTTGTGTCCCCTTGTTTCTGTGTTCCCTCTCTGGAACATCCTGTCACTATCTACCTTGTCATTTCCCCGCAGTATTTTGAATGTCGTTATCATGTCTCCTCTAACCCTTCTGTCCTCCAGTGTTGTTAGTCCTATTTCCCTCAACCTTTCTTCATAGGGCAGTCCCCTGAGTTGTGGAACTAGCCTTGTCGCAAACCTTTGCACTTTCTCTAATTTCTTGACATGCTTGACCAGGTGTGGGTTCCAGACTGGTGCTGCATACTCTAGTATGGGCCTGACGTACACGGTGTACAGTGTCTTGAACGATTCCTTGTTAAGTAACGGAACGCTAATCTTAGGTTTGCCAGTCGCCCATATGCTGCCGCGGTTATCTGGTTGATGTGTGTTTCCGGAGACGTGCTTTGCGTTATACTCACCCCAAGGTCTTTCTCCTTTGATGAGATTTGTAGCCTTTGTCCACCTAGCCTGTACTCTGTCAGCGGTCTTCTTTGCCCTTCACCGATCTTCATGACTTTGCATTTGGTGGGGTTAAATTTGAGAAGCCAGTTGCTAGACCAGATGTCAAGCTTGTCCAGGTCTCTTTGAAGTCCTGCTTGGTCCTCTTCCGATGTGATTCTCCTCATTAATTTCACATCATCTGCGAACAGAGACACTTCTGAGTCTATCCCGTCCGTCATGTCATTCACATATACCAAGAATAGCACTGGTTCTAGGACTGACTCCTGCGGTACACCGCTCGTCACAGGCGCCCACTGTGATACCTCATCGCGCACCATGACCCGTTGTTGCCTCTCTGTGAGGTATTCCCTGATCCATTCCAGTGCCCTTCCTGTTATACACGCTTGTTCTTCCAACTTCTTTACTAATCTCATATGAGGAACTGTGTCGATGGCCTTCCTGCAGTCCAGGAAAATGCAGTCAACCCACCCTTCTCTCTCTTGCCTTACCTCTGTTACTTTATCATAGAACTCCAGGAGGTTTGTTACACAGGATTTGCCTTCCCTGAATCCGTGCTGTCTGGTGTTTATTATCCTGTTCTGCTCCAGGTGCTCCACCATTCTTTTCCTGATGATTTTTTCCAAGACTTTGCAAACTATATACTATACACGTAACGTTGTCTGCAGTTGCATTTTCAATTGAAAGTTCTGTCAGTTGCAATGAAATACATGTCAGGGAGTCTGACAGCTACTGACGCCCCTATGTACTCACATTTTTGTAAGTGTATGTGTGTGTGTTAGTTATTTAGTTACCATTTTGTCCTAGGCACATGTCGATTAGACACTAGGCCTGTTGTATGTGTGTGTGTGTGTGTGTGTGTGTGTGTGTGTGTGTGTGTGTGTGTAAGGAAACACTTCGAAATGTTTCCGCCCCGCCGGGAATTGAACCCGGGCCCTCCGTGCGTGAAGCGAGAGCTTTAGCCACCAGGCCACCGGGGCGTGTGTGTGTGTGTGTGTGTGTGTATGTAATTAGCTATTTCTAGTTTAGTTCTAGCTTCGTTAAGAGAGATGTGCTCATCGTGTTGCCATGGTCGGTACTATCTGTATTTAAATTCCTATTAATCTGTCGAAAAGTTGCCATAGCGAATTAAAACTTTCGTTAATTCTCCATTAAGTTGCCATAGTGTTCTAAAATTCTTGTTAATCAGTCAGAAGTTGCCATGGTGTATCGAGACTCCAGTTAATCATACTTGAAACTGCCATACTTTATTGAAACTCAGGTTAATCTACAATATAGTTGCCATAGTTTTATTATAACACCTGGTAATCCTTCATAAAGTTGCCATAAGTTTGGGACATGGCACTCAGCCTGACAAAGACACTTGCCTAATTATAGCCACATTCTGTTTCAAGAAACAGAGTGTTGCCAGAGAGGCTTAAATTGATGGCATAATTTTCTAAGATAGTATTGAGCCAGCTGATACAGTCAACGATACAGCTGTATAAAAATTCAATATGCAAAGTGGTTGGTGGTGTTGTATTTCTTGTGTGGTTGTCATTATTATTGTGGCAAATATGTTGAGTGTTTTTTGGGGAGGTCATGGTATTACTGGCGTGTGTGTGTGTGTGTGTGTGTGTGTGTTTACGTACATTGTGCTGTTGGAACGTGTACATCATCTATAAACAACAATAAAACAACTAGAGAGTTTTAGTGTTGATGGGAGAGGAGGTGTTGTGTTGTGCTCTCTGTCTCTATGATTAAATATCCATCAACTTTATAACGTTGTCTGCAGTTGCATTTTCAATTGAAAGTTCTGTCAGTTGCAATGAAATACATGTCAGGGAGTCTGACAGCTACTGACGCCCCTCTGTACTCACATTTTTGTATTCCTGGAGCAAGGTTGGACTTCAGCTCATGGCCCTGCCTCTTTATATTCAATAAAATGGCTCAGTTTGTATACAAACTGGCAGTATATAATCTACTTATACACAGCGAGAGATACATGTCTGATTGGCGTTACGGGAAGGAGGATCGAGCCTTCACACGTCCTTACAATGTATGATCTACATGGCTTTAGCGCTTTCTATTAATAAAACAGCATTACCTGTGTGCAACCACTACATATTAACCACATAATAATCAAATCATACCATGGGTGGGGTTCGAACCCGCGGTCAGAGAGTCTCAAAACTCCAGACCGTCGCGTAAGCCACTGGGCCAGCTAGCTTCAATAAGATTCATCCAACTAGGTATATTTCTACACCATAGGAAGGTTAGCATAGGCATCACTGTGTCCACAAATGCAAGTTTTTACAGACGAATCTAGCATGGCCGTGACGAACTCTAGCTCAAGTCCCCTCAAACCATACCACCCGTGGTATGGTTAGTTTGCATTCGTGTCATTACGATTTCGTATATATACATAATAATCACAATGAAAATTATAAAAACAAATGTAGAAATGTTTTATTTGATGGGTCAGTAGGCCTGTTGCAGTGCTCCTATTTTCTTATGTTGTTATGTGATGCAATCTAAGACACTTGGTTAAAAGGTATGTACAGTGGCTGACTAGTTCGTCGCGTGTGACGTCATCCAGCCTCACCAGAGTCGTTAAGGGCGCACTCAACTTCTACACTCACTTCTACATCACTCTTATTACTAAAACTTGGTATTTCAGTAATCTCCCGGGGTATACTTGTGTCAATGTTACGTTGCTCATTGTATATACAATGCACCTCTCAGTGTATATATATATATATATATATATATATATATATATATATATATATATATATATATATATATGTATATATATATAGTGGCAGAGACTATAAACTATCAGATATAAATGGGTTAATCTCTTACCTTGTAATTGCAAATTGTAAAATCGTTTTCCCCTCGTCCTCTCTCTGTCACTTTCTCTTTGTCTGTCTCTCTCTCTCTCTCTCTCTCTCGCTCTCTCTCTCTCTCTCTCTCTCTCTCTCTCTCTCTCTCTCTTCTCTCTCTCTCTCTCTCTCTCTCTCTCTGC